>LXGU01000025.1:118498-197747 GCA_001640685.1 Catunica adiposa
AAAAAAAAAAAAAAAAAAAAAACCTAATCAATTATAGGTCTCGAGTCTTGCGTCATATTGTGGCTAAGTTTGACCATAGGTAGACGTAAACCAATACATACAGGTCTTGTGTCAAAGATCAGCCAAATATAACCTACAACTTCAGTAAGAGCCAGTAATAGCAAAAAGCACAAAGGAAAAGAAAAAAAAAAAGTCCACAATCAGAATCGGGTTCCTACCATGAAACGCCGTCCCGGGTTATACATCAACTACCATATGGTATAAGCTGTCCCTATCGTGGGAATCATCACTAAGTGGACTTGACACTTTTACAGTCGAAACTGTTGCAAAAGTTTTGCGTAATCTGGGAATCGAACCCAGGGCTAATCGAAATCATTACCGGATGGCAACGATTAATGTTACCACTACACCAATTACGCGAATGGTTTTTGTTGAAATATTTGCTGCTTGCTTTGGGCTTTAGCGTGTGTCAAAATTAAAGTGGGGTAATTCGGTTTACGTAATCAATTTCAGCGACTTGCTTCCTTCGTAGCGCATCTGGAGCTGAGTTGGAGGAATTCCGTGAGTGTGCGACGACAAGCTATAAACATCCTAACATCAAGCAAGACATATATCAATATCAATCACAGCCATTTTATTTTTTTCCAATACCGTCTTTGGTGGAAATAGCAAGCTTAAAAATATGGACCACGTTGTCCATACCGTCGTGGCTGAAGCCTCCAAGGCTGTCAACCAAACCGAAGAAGAAGTGTCAGTCCACCCTCTACACCCGCGACCTTTTCACGTTATTACTAACATATTCATACCCACAGTCTCCTCATCTTCGGCATTCTAACTCCCGTCAACACAATCCTCGTCACTGTCATCCTTTTCATGATCTCTGGCTGGATCTTCGCTCCCGAGTTCCCCTCGCCCCGCCACCCACCGCCCGCCCGCCTTTTCAAATTTTTCACCCCGACAACCCTCCTCCCGAACAACGGTGCCGAAGGTAAGCCCATCTACCTCGCTGTTCGCGGGCGGGTTTTCGATGTTTCAGCACGCCCGCAGTTTTATGGGCCGGGGAGTTCATATGCGAACTTTGCGGGGAGAGATGCCTCAAGAGGGTTAGCGTGCAGTAGTTTTGATAAGGAGATGTTGACGGAGGATTTGATGGGGCCGTTGGACAACCTGTCAGATTTGAATGAGGAGCAGTTGGAGACTTTGAGGGGGTGGGAAGAGAGGTTTATGGGACAGTATTCGGTTGTGGGGAAGTTGATGGCGGAGGCGGATTATCAGAAGTATCAGAAGGATCTGGAGGAGGCGGATGCTAATGAGAAGAAGTAAATGTTCGTCTAGGAGGGATGTATAATTTCATATGATATTTTTTGTTTGTATATGCTGTCAATATGAAACTGGCCCTTATTGTGGTTTATCGTCTTGTAGAAGCAAATGTCAGGATCACGATTTGAATTATTAGGGTTGTCTATTTCACCAGGGTTGATATTATTGACCAATGTATAGATGGATCTCAATAATACCAGACTGTGGCTAATGCTCTGTTTTAGCCACATTGTGGCGACGTCCTCGTAAGGCGGCACCTCCTTGCAGCGACCAACGTGGTTATGCGCCTGCCTGGTCATGTAAATATGTAGTTAGAGAGGCCATTGCTAGACCAGTGTGAAACACAATAACTCTAATATTCAAGGAATGAATGCGCCAAGCTGATATTGGCGATGTTTCTACGGAAGAACTACTGAGCTACAAAGCGCAGATATAAATATACCAACTGCTAATTAACAAATGAAGGCATTGTAGCCCTGTCGTCCCCAAATGTAGATTTGTTGATAGTAGGAAGGTACGAAGATCAAAGTGGATCGGGGGCTGTAGCCAATGAGGTGGCTCCCCGGCAATGGTATGGAGACAGCAAAGCGTCATTGTTTCGGAAGGTAGCTTGGTTTAGGCTTCATCATTGAAATTTCGTGATTTTGTTTTGAGTTTTGATTTCTTGTCTTTCAATCAATCATTGTTTAGAGTCGGAATTTTGTTGCTTTGCATTTGGTGGTCTTGTGATTTTATTCTCTTATTCTCTAAATCCGGATATTTTGAGCATTGTACTACTACATTTCGGCTGGGCGCTATTGTTTCTTGGCTTGATATTTACTGGATCCTGTAGCCTTGAGGGTAAATGGTTCCCTTCAATAGGTAAGATGACTATTACGAGTGATGCGGCTCTAGGGTTAGATACTGCTAGTTGTTCGCTTGACGGACTTGCCAAATCACTGGGATGAATAAAGTTGTTAACACAGCAAGACAGCTCAGCTTTCAAGCACATGCCATAGTTGTGACCTCAAAGCCATTGCTGATCTGGTATCTTCTCTTCGCGACAACACCAATTGAATCCCACAATAATCCCGAACACTATCTCGACAGATTACGTTTCCTTTAAATTTCAACGGCCGCCTAGGCTATCATCGCCCTGTTTCTATAAGCCACTTGCTATTAAGACCCGCTATTGGCTTGAACAACCTGGAGCTCTCGGCAAGCTAACAATCAGCTCCGCCAGAGCTTCATAACCCCACTTCAATCGAAATACCCCACGATATTTCCCAGTCCATTGATGAGCGCCTCCTGACGTCATCAACATCTCCGCAACACAAGTCGTAATGCGCATCAGAGACGGCAGCGCCGCCTGGCGCGTAGCGGCGCATCTACTCGCCGCAAGCAGTGTGGCTTTGCTACCCGGGCTTGTGGCGGCGAAGGATCCGGCACTACACGTGACCTCATTTACTTCACGACCAGAGAACATCAACTACTTCGACAACTCCGATACTCTGCTTTTCCATAATGTTGAAGAGCGTACCATATACAAATCATCCAATGGCGGCGACAGTTGGGACAAGGTCGAGGGTCTGCCTGCGGGCAAGGCCTATATGTTGGTCATGCACGAGTTCGACTCGGACCGCGCATTTGTGCTATCGGGCAATCGCGAGCATTGGAAGACAACGGATAAGGGCAAGACTTGGAGCAAGTTTGACAGTGGCGCGTTGACGAGCGGGTTGAAATCGGACATTCTACATTTCCATGCGAGTGACCCTGATCGGGTCATCTTCAATGGCATGAAGTGTGAGAGTATCTTCTGCGAAGAAACCGCCATGTACACAACCAACAACTTCAAGGATATTGCGTCGCCACTGCGGAAGGACGTCGAAGGGTGTTGGTGGGCGAAGTCGACGCCCGAATTTACTACTGGATCTGCGGAACTGGATCGGGATCGCGTCATGTGTATAGTGAAAAACTTTTTTTCTCCCTTTAAGGAGGACCAGCGTTTGTTTCACTCAGACAAATTTTTTGCGGTGGGTTCTGATGGCAAGATTGACGAGACCGAGGTGCATATTGAGAGTGGGAAAGGCGTACTTGGTGTAGTCAACTTGGCGATCGTGAAAAAGTATATGCTGGCGGCAACTGCGTCGACGGGAACGGACGAGATGGGTTTGTTCATCAGTGACGATGCGCAGACCTGGCACCGCGCTATGTTCCCGACGACCCATGACCATCGGTTAAACCAAGGGGCATACACTATCCTAGAGAGCACCAACTACAGTATTCAGGTTGACGTCATGACGACTCGGCCTTCGAATCCTATGGGTGTCTTGTTCACAAGTAACTCTAACGGGACGTACTTTACGGAGAATATGGAGCATACCAATCGTAACATGTTGGGCCATGTGGATTTCTCCAAGGTCAGTTCGGTGCCCGGTGTGTATTTGGTTAATGCGGTAGAGAACTGGGAGGCCGTATCAAAGAAGGCCGATGAGCCCAAGAAAATTGTTTCGCGCATCTCGTTTGATGACGGCCGGACATTTGAGAAGATCATGGCTGGTAGCGACCGTATTCACCTCCACTCGATCACGGAGACAAACAACATTGGACCGATGTTTTCGAGCCCAGTTCCTGGTTTGGTCTTGGCCAATGGTAACACAGGCGATTCCCTCAAGGCGTTCAAGGATGCAGATCTGTATGTCTCAACGGATTCAGGTCTTACATGGAAGAAGGCGTTGTCGGGCCCGCATCTATACACCTTTGGTGATCAGGGGTCAATCTTGGTGGCTGTTGCCGATAGCCGCAAGGAGGATGTGACCGAAGTGTCGTACTCGCTTAACTATGGCGCCAAGTGGGATCAAGTGAAGCTGCCGAATGATATCAAGATTCAGCCGGAGATGCTATTCACAGACGATGATTCGTCGCTGCTCAAGTTCATCCTGGAGGGTCACACAAATTCGCGGGAGAAATTCCATCTGATTACACTTGACTTCGATGGACTTCAAGGTCGCACCTGCGAGGACAAGGACATGGAGGATTTCCATGCGCGGACTGACGATGATGGGAAATCAACTTGTGTGATGGGATCTAAGATTACGTATCGTCGTCGCAAGGCAGATGCTGATTGCTTTAACAAGAAGGCGCATGCCCACCCCGAGCCCAAAATGGAAGCTTGCGAATGCTCGAACAAGGACTTTGAGTGTGATTACAACTTTGTTCGCAAGGATGATAAGTGCGAGGCGGATGGCCCGGTCATTGCGCCAGATGGTGTCTGTAAAGACCAGAAGCCAGATGCTGTGTTTAAGGGGTCATCTGGATGGAGGCTTATCCCAGGAAATAAGTGCAAGAGACCTAGCGGAGCGCAAAAGGACGACTTGGTGGATCACAAGTGTAAGGACTCGACTGATACTCCTTCAGTTCCGGCCCCTGGTGACGGAAAGGGCGGGGTTATTGGGAACGACCAGTTTGTATTTGACACAAAGCTGAAGCACTTTGAGAAGACGTACCTCGAGCGCGGCGACTCGAGCAGTCAGAACGATGAAACTGTTATTGTCCGGCCTTATGGATTTGACGGCCAACAGCAGGTTGTGGAGGATAAGCTGTGGTTGACAACAGATCAGGGTAAGACTTGGACCCGGATTCTGGACCAGTACCGTGTTCACGGCATCTACCCACATCCCAGTTTCAAGGATGCGGTCTTCTTGACTGTCTCGCCGCAGAGCTCGGATGATATTGTCAAGAAAGTCATCTACACCATCGATCGTGGCCTGAACTGGCACGAATTTGAGCTTCCTCATGTTCCCGTTCACGGCAACCCTTTCTCGTTCCACCCTGACAAAAAGGACTGGATCATCTTTACCGGCCAGGTTTGCGAGGCTGTTAGTGGGAACTGCGTTCACGAAGCCTTCCTGTCTGTCGACCGTGGTGATCACTGGAAGACAATCGCTCGCCAGGTCAGCCGTTGTGAGTTCACTGGGCATTCTGCCTACAAGTGGCGCAACCAGAAGCAGGTAGTCTGCCTGGCCCGTGAGGGCGAGAGCGATACGCCACTGCGTCTATCTGTCAGTAACGACTTCTTTGACGAGGATATTAAGTTTCCGAAATTGGCTGATTCTCAGGGAAAAGATGTGACGATCAAGCAGTTTGCCACGATGTCGGAGTTCGTCGTTATTGCCGCCGAAGTTCCGGGATCGCAGGGGAATCTACTGGCTTTCACATCGATCAACGGGGAAACGTACGCCGAGGCGCACTTCCCGGTGAATTTTAACCCAGAGAAGAGCAGTGAATACACAGTCTTGGATAGCACGACGCACGCAGTGAATCTGTTTGTGGCGACGGATACGACGGAAGGACATGAGCGTGGAAACATTATCAAAAGTAACAGCAATGGAACCTCATATGTTCTGAGCTTAGCTGATGTCAACGCGGATACGAACTTCTATGTTGACTACGAGAAGGTACCTGGCGTCGAAGGTATCGCCATTGCCAATGTGGTAGCCAATGCCAACAAACCCAAGGAGCGCAAGAAGCTACAGACCAAGATCACCCACAACGACGGCGCTGAATGGATGTTCCTGGCCCCACCGGCTAAAGATATGGATGGAAAGTCGTTTAGCTGCAGATCAAGTTCTGGCGACGATAAGTGTGCTTTGCATTTCCACCATTACACAGAACGTATCAACAAGCGCCGAGGCTTCTCGGCACAGTCGGCTGTTGGCATCATGTTTGGTTACGGAAATGTCGGGCAGTACCTGGATGCCGTGGAAAAGGCTGACACGTATATGTCTGTCGATGGCGGCATTACGTGGCGGCAAGTCCAGAAGGGTATTTGGACAGCTGACTTTGGCGATCAAGGTTCCTTGTTGGTGCTTATTCAGATGGGTGTCAAGGCGAAGACAAACAAGCTGCTTTACTCTATTGATGAGGGTGCCAACTGGAAGGAGCACAAGTTCCAGGAGAATGAGGCCGCGGTGACGGATATCACAACAGTCAGTACCGGGGAGTCACGAAACTTCTTGATCTGGACGCTGGATGACAATGACAAGATTATGGCCACAAGAGTAGATTTTACAGGCTTGGCTACAGACGGAGCCTGCACAGAGAAGGACTATGGGGTGTGGCATCCGAGACATCCATTGTTGGATTCGGACTGCTTCTTTGGGCATGTATCGAGATACCTAAGAAAACTGCCCGGGAAGAAGTGCTACAATGACCAGAAGATTCAGCGGACACTTGAGTCGCTGGACTGCCGCTGCTCCCGCCGCGATTATGAATGGTAAGATTGAACTGGGAAGACGCCGATTCCAGATATAGCCAGCTAACCTGTGAATAGTGACTACAACTTCGAAATGGATAACCACGGCCAATGTTCTCTTGTCCCCGGCCACAAGCCACAAACTGCCAAAGAATATTGCTCAGCCAACCCTGAAGCCGTCGCCTTCTACGAGCCCTCCGGCTACCGCCGCATCCCGCTCACCACCTGTGTTGGCGGCGACGAATACGACAAGGCCAACACGCCAATCGCCTGCTCTGGCCACGAAGATGAATTCGAGAAATCCCACGGCACCTCCGGCGTCGCTATTTTCTTTGCTATCATCATCCCCGTTGGATTGGCAGCGGTAGTTGGCATGTGGGTCTACCAAAACTGGCACCACAAATTCGGGCAAATCCGCCTCGGCGAACACCATGAGACACCTGGCCTCCTCGATCAAGACGCCCCATGGGTCAAGTATCCAGTCATGGCACTCTCAGGCATCGTGGCCGTAGCTGTAGCGACGCCGTTAGTTGTGGGGAGCTTGTGGAGGATTGTCAAGGGGACGTATGAGAGGGTGAGTAGTGGTGGGGGTTTCGATGGACCGAGGTTTACGACGAGGGAGGCGTTTGGGAGAGCGGGGCAGGATTATGCAATCATTGATGAGGATGAAGATGGATTGTTAGGAGAGGAGAGTGACGAGGAGTAGGAAGAGAGTGGGGAGTGGGGAGTAAGGAGTAGGGAGTAGGAGTGATCGATGATGACGAAAGATAGGGTAGGAGATAGACGAGGATGTTGGTCGGGGTAGTATGGATGTTGTAGATTTATATGTAACAATTTTACTGATTTTTGGTCATGATACTTGGCTTGTAAATATTGGAATTTCTATGCAAATAAACTGTAATTTCAGAAGGCATCAATTGACTTAAACTACTCTCAACTACTGCTTCCCTTTCAAATTACAAGCCCCAGGTGCTCCCACCCAATCAAATCGTAAACCGTAGATGAAGATACACGCATGATCTCCATCGATGAAAGAAATGAAGCAAAAAGAAATAAACTAAATCAGACACAAAACAATCCGGGAAATTTATCCAAGTAAAAGTTAAAAGCAAACATGAAAACCAGAAGAATAAACAGGAAACAGTTTGGCAAATACAATCAAATCAATCAATATGCGCCGGCTCCCATCCAAAATCCAACCAACCAAGACAAGTCCCAATGCCTCAAAACCCGGGAAAGCAACCAAAAAAAAAAAGAAAAAGAAAAAGAAAAGACCTAAATATATAAGATAGATATCAAGAAATCAAAGTAACCAATCACGCACAATCCTCTAATTCCTCCTCACCTTATTCCAAATCCTTTTCATCATCCCCCGATCGTGCTCCATATCCGCATCAAATGCTGCAAACTGTCGCTCAATGTTTTCCTTAGCAACCGTTGAGTCCCTATGGCCACCAGACACTGCTCCCGAGATTCCAACACCGACCCCAGAAATTCCCGGGCCATTGCTGGTAGGACTAACGGTGTCCCGCATATACGGTGTGGGTGAATAGGCACGGTCACCAGAGGCAATGGAATCCGCTGATGACGCAACTTCGTAAGTAGGAGTTTTCCTGTGCGTCAACGTCGGCGACGGTTGCCGAGAAGTCTCTTGAGATGATGGAGTGGAATGAATGCGAGTAGTCACTTGTGTCTTCCATCCGTACATTTGATCGTCGTCAGCGCGGAGGTCAGGACGAGTCAAAGTCATTCGAAGGGTCATTTCGCGGGAGGCAAGCGTTGTTTCAAAATCAGGCGGTTGCAGCTTGTTGGGGACTGTAGGTAGAGAAGATGTAATGGATGGGGCATTTTGAGAGGCGGTGGGAGTAGAAGATGGCGGGGCAGGCCGGTGAATGGGGTGGTGAGAGGCATCGGTGAGAATTCTGGCGTTTGAGGAGAGATCCGCGGGTGTTTGGGGACTCGCAGGGGCATCGAACTCGGGAGAAGACCGGAAATAATCTTCATCGCCGGAGCATATTGATGATTCTTCATCGGCAAGGAATGTGCAGAGCTTCTCATCCATCATGAACTCCATTCTAGGACTCTTAGTTTTGGGTGACACCATAGACATGGAATCGCGGAATGATTGATTTTGAAGGGAAAGAGGAAGCGCAGGGGACTTTGGATCGGCAGCCGCCGCTGGGAACCCATATTGGATTGCCTCTTCAAACTTCTCAGGAGTCGCCAGGTAAAGACGGAGCTTGAGACGGGCATTAGGATCGGAATAGTGGGCGGTTTCGTCCATGGGGGAGATGGGGCTGTTCATTTGATCCGAGGCAACCGAGGATGTTTGCCGGGGAGTGATGAGAGAAAGTGCACGTGACCGACGCTTGTTCTGGACAGGGCCATAAGGTCCAACCTGGATAGGAGCGGGCCCTTCACGAGTGCCAGATTGTATAGGGCGGCTGAACGGCATCTTGTTGATGGATAGATGCCTCCGGAAGGACGGCTTGGTCTTTCCGGTACCGGCGGGCAGCTGAGCACGCAGGTTGGCGTGGTAATCATCAAGATGAAGCTTCAGGTCCAAATCCTCGTCTTCCTCCAGCCACTGGAACGAATCCATGAAGCCCTCTTTCTTTGCTTTGCTCTTGGAACTGAGCATAGCATTCGGCGTACTCATACTCGGTCTGTGCCCAGAAACCACCGGTAATGAAGGCGTCTGGCGCAGTGGGGGTCTAGACAACGGAGATACAGGTGGCAACGGCGACGGTAACGGACTAGGCAAAAACGCCGTACCGAGCCCTGAAATATCTGAAGATGTCATTGGTGATTCTGGGGCCACAGTTGGTGACAACAGGACAGTAACACGCTTGTTAAACGGGTTATCTAATTCCTCGTCGCCGTCTTCACGTAAACGGAAATCGAAGTCAAAAGATGACCGACGACGCGACGGGGCAAGATGACGGGGTGAGGAGGCAATAAAACCTTCGTCGCCGTATATGCTTTGTGGGGGTGTTGGGTTTGAAGATGGACGACGGCGAGTCCAGTCAAGGATCAACCGGTCAGTGGATGAAAGAGTTGGAGGGCGTTGGGGTTGAAAGCGATGGCGAGCGGCAATAACCTGTTCCTCAACGTCAAGATGGCGACGCTGGATCTTGTCGGGAAGTGCGGCGTAGAATGAAGAGTCCAAAGAATTGGCACGTGAACGGCGGCGAATTGCTTCAGTGATGTTCGTAGGCTTAGACTTGGAGACCTTGTTACTACCGGCAGAGTCCTTGTGCTTGTGATGCTTGCTGCGGGACCTCGAGATCTTTGTAGACTGGAGAATCCGTCCTGAATTGGAGAAGATCTTGCGGGATTGAAAGTCGTCGGTGGTGTCCTCAGTGGCAATAGAGCTAGCGGTAACAGCCAAATGTTTGACGGGGGTTGAGGGGCGCTGAAAGGGCGTTGGTGAGTGATTGCGCGATGATACAGGGCGCTGGCGGGAAGAGGGACGCTGCTGAGAGTTTGGCCGGGAGATGTTGCGTTGAGATTCTTCGGAGGCGCGGGCCTTGACAAATTGGAGACGTTCGCCTTCGGTGAAGTACTATTGAGTGAGGAAAGCAACTGTGTTAGTTTTCTGTGTACTCGGCACACAAAGAAAAGAGGCGTTGGTAACGGCGAATGAGAAGAGACACGGAGGCGGGGTGGATCTAGGAATGAATGGAGAAAGGCTTTGTGAAGGCGCATGGGAGATATTTCGGTCGCCTGTAAGTCAAGGCTGAGTGGCGCAAACACAGCAGGAACTTGTTCATACAATTTCCCTTCTGATGGTACGAGACAACTTTTCTGGGAAAGAAGCGAGGGGTTGGCTGAACCAGAACGGCAACTGGTTCCACAGGCATAAAGAGAGAGGGGGGAAAGTGGGAAGGAGTTACATGTGAATATAAAAACAGATCGGGAAAGTGCTTGGCTACACACAGGAAGCCACAAAGCGGAGTGACTTCACGATGAAGAAAGTAAAGCGAGATCGAAGCCAAAAGCCACTAAGCGTCGCAACTTGCCGACACGAAGACCAAATCACCAAGAGATACTAGGTGCATGCATGTATCTGGTGACCGGGAAGCGGGAATCAGGTGTTATCTTACTGTTGTTCCGCTGCGTACCCAGCAACTGTGGATTAACAGTGATGAAGTGATAAAGTGATGAGAGATGTTGTTAAACAATAGCCATCATGATAATCACCAAGTCAATCAATCTCGCAGAAACTATCACAAGCTCCCCTAGAATCATAATTCAAGTTCTACTAGGAACCAGGAACAAGCATATACAAAAAAGGAACTCCACCCAATCCATCCTAGAAGCTGCAACCAATAAGAGATCGCAGTGATGATCAAATCAGGAATGGTAGGATTGGATAGCTCGCTGAGGGCGATTCAGGAACAATGGGCGAAATTTGATGGTTGTGTGACAGCAGCATGTTGTCCAGTAGAAATGTGATGGATAGATAAAGGCCCGTAGGATAACATTACACACAAGTAAGAGTGATACGATGCAACTTGCAGTCGCGTTGTGACGAGGTGATGACAAGAGATGTAAGGTATGCAGGGCAAGGGAGTCACGGGAATAGTAAAGTACCTGTGTATCAGTTCGAATGACGCCAAAGGTGGGATACTCGTGATGATTGGACGCAAGACAAGCCAACAGTAATGACAAGATGAACTAAAAGTCAAGCATATTTCCACTGGAAGGTTGACTCAAGATGACCCAGATAAGAGAGCAACAATCGCATAACACGGCATGGGAAAGAAAGAACGATGAAAGCGATGTGGAAGAAATAGGCTCATATTTCCCCGTATATGTTTGCTTTAACCGGAGCCTGCATGCAAATCGTCGGCCAGCCAACAAGCAAGTGATCACTTCAAAGCGCCACCGATCGGCCTGATCCAAGCTCCAGGAAAGGGTCTCGACTTATAGTATACCAGTGGCACGAAACCAGCCAGTTGGCTTCGCTCTGCCCTCTGCGCTCGTGTAAATGCGACCAGTGAGTCCGGGGTCAAGCAGAGGCCTTGTCTGTGCGCCAGGAACAGGAAAGGGACCCTGGTACTGGCCGCTGATAGGATTTCTCTTCAACTGCTGCAGCAGATTACTGCCTGTCAAGAGGTTGGACTGGCTGCGACGTTGCAGGTGTGTGTGTGCATCGTAAACATGGTAACCAATTCGTCAAAAGAGGGGCGGTCAATCTGCGAAAGGACCCGAGATAAGGAAAGAGTAGTGGTGGGTTGCAAATGCTAGGCCTAAGAAGCCAATGATCGCCCAAGTATACTTGGTTTACGTGGTCGATCGGCAAAAACATATAGAATAAAAGATAATCTCAATCATTGGACAGACATGCAAAAAGGCGTTCGTTCCACGAAAGCTAAAGCAATGTCTAGCTCAACCATGGTCAAAGATCGCCACAAGCCATCACACAGAACCAGCAACATTTACTGCCTCAATTCCAGTAACCTAACCACTGAGTAGAGTACCTGGCCCTCGGCCCTCGACCCTCGTGGCCCAGACTAGAGAGAGAGAAAAAGGGGAAGCATGACAGCCTGCCGTCAGATTATGCAAGGGGTAAGAAGGCCAACCTTGTCAGCCACAAAAGCCAAGGTATCGTCGACGTCGGTCTGATTCCCGGTGTGGCTTCAAAGCTCAGGCCCCACAAGCGTCGTTGGGACGAATACGCAATATGGCTGAAGTATTGAATGTGATAGCACCTGGAAGTATGGTTCCTCAGCTGAGGCATAGAGCTTTGAGTGTGATACCAGAAGAAATGATACAGTAAGCACCAAGCTCATCTTTACCCATTCAAGGAGGACACATAAAACGAACCAAGCCTTGTGGTAGTGGATGATAGACTCATGTACCTGCATTCCACAGCTTGTGACACTTTCTGCATGCACTCACCAGATAATAACTGTAAAGGCAACATGTAGTACTGTCCCAACCGTCAAGTTGGAACGAGCCCAGATCATGTCAACCAATCCTAATACTTAGATTGGCCACATGCAAAGAAAGGGCTCCAAGGACTCCATATTTCCCATAGTCCCCCACCAAAAGTCCACACCAAGGACAACCGCAGATCATATCCCGTTTCGAGTCAAGACTACACCCAAAAATTACCTGTTGTCCCGCTCCTTGGCGGTTAGGTTCACGAATCCCACAGGCCGGGAAATCCTCGAGTCTTCTCACTAAGAATTCAACAAGATTTTACCACGGTCGTCGTGGCCGACAAGAGGAGGATATATCACTAGGAGGAAGTGTCTGTGGCTCGAAGGAACACTTGACTTTAATGAAAGCTGATGCTGACAGCTCTCTTGCAAAGCAAGGGCACCAACAAAATCATCTGCTGAGGTATGTGATTGGCAGAACGGCGATGGTTATCATAGATAGGAATGTGACTGACTGTGTCTCAAGATATGAACCTTGCACATCTTGTGACTTCACAGAATGAATGCAGTAGGTCTTTTTTTGTTTACTTGCGATAGGACCTCAAAAGCAGGAGCAAACCAGCAAGAGCACTTCGTTGGGAATTCCGGCATCTTCGTCATAACTAGATCTAGGGATGAAAGCCCTTGGAGCTATCGAGCTAGAAGACTCGAAAACCCAACTACCGACAGGGAACAAGGCCACTTATGTCTTTAACACTTGTCCCGGAATGGAAAAGCGACCAGGCTAGAAGCACTCCAGGCGGCTACCAGCGCCTTACTTGAGCCCACAGGAGCCTCTTAACGTCGTAGGAATGAGTGAAAAAAGGGTCTTGAAGTTCGACCTGAAATCAGGGTGAAGGGAAAATAAGGGTAGGAGGGGTAGATGTGATTATTCAGGGCACAATTGGAATGATGGAAGAGAAAACATTGAAAGAAAGTATGGCTTACCTTGCGTTGAATTGTTGGCGGCAATTTGTCAAAATCCTCCGCTGACATTTGCTCTGGCGGGACAATCCTGCGTGCATTTGGTGATGACCCATCTGACATCACTGAGGCAATGGTGGAGTTGGATGCAGAGTGGCCGTGGAATGTGGTTTGCGCAGCTACACGCAGCGAGGAAGCCGAATTCTGATGCATGACTGCAGTGTTGGTTTGCGCTGCAGCATTGGCAGCTCCGTAAGAATAAGAGTGTTGTAGCATGTGACCAGGGCGAGATTGGTCTCTCACAAGACCATTCCTCCCAGAGTCTTGGCTGTGCTGTATCTTGTGCGCAAAAGGGGTCATGTTGGCAGTGCTGGCCGAGTGTGGATGGTTCATACTAGATGACGTTGGTGCGCGAGCTGCAATTGCAGCTGCAGCCCGGAACCGGTCATGGAGAGATTGCGTTGAAACAGCAGGGCTTAGATCATTGATAGAAGAAGCAGCGACGGCAGCAGCAATTCGTCCCTCTAAAACCTCCGGGTCGACAATGTGGCGAACAGTAAAGTCTGGAACCCGTAGAATGGGCATGTTACAATCGTTGGTCATATCCTCTGGACTGGTAGGTCGGGTATTCCCACGGCGAACCTGGACAACCTCCGGACGGGCAGCAGCAGCACGGACAGCGGTAGCTGTGGTATAGACCACCACCGGCTCGTTAATAAGGCTAGGCGCAGTGGTTAGAGTGCTCGCCCGGTCCGAGATAGCGTCTTGGGAGCGTGAGAAAGTCGAGGAAATAGATGGCGTATTGAGCACGTAACGGCTAACAGAGCTGGTTTCGGCTTCAGAAATGGTATGAGGAACAGCAATGTAGCTAGAATCGCTACGTGGTGAACAGGGCTCAAGATCAGAAGCCAAAGTAGTGGTTTCGATCCCAGTGGCTTTGTCGGAAAAGTCAAAGTCAAAGTCGAGCTCAGTAGCGAGAGTGGTCTCGTCCTGATGAAGGAAGGTGCTCCCGGCACTAGCGGGTTCCTCTTCCTCCTCTTCGTCTTCGTCTTCGTCTTCAGCTTCGACCACGTCGTAATCAGAATCAACGTCCCGGAAAGTCGTCGGTGAGCTGTAAAATGGGCCCGAAGGACTGTCGCTAGCAGCACTACGGATCGGAGAGCTCAAATCGAGAGCCGGGGCGAGAGCACGGGCGAGTGACAAATCAGAGTCGAGGTGTTGGGGGAAAGCTGAATCTTCACAATCTTCTTCTCCTTCGTCGTCGTCGGTGGCGTCTTCATAAAAGGCCGGTTCGTAGGCAAGATTTTTGGGAACAAACGGATCCTCGAGGAAACGCAGTGTAGAGTCCTGATAGTCGTGGAGCTTCACTTGGTGTTGCTGGATCTGGTGATGTTGTTCTTGTTGGACGGCAGCAGCAAGAGCAAAAGCCGTGGAAGGAATCGAAGGTACCGAAGAAAGGCGATAAATAGCTGCACGGGGACGACGACGGCGTGTCTTGCGGATAGCGGAGGGCGAGGTAGGAATGCGATGACGCGACACTGGCAACAAGTTCGACGAAACAGAAATAGAAGAGCCAGACAACGGCGATGAAGTTATCGCAGACAAAGATGACGAAGATGGGAGGGGCTGTGAATATGAAGTGAACAAAGACCTCTCCGAGTTAGACAGGGCAGAGGTGGAGTGCGATGATGGGGTGGGCCTGCGGGCGTTTTTGGGACGAGATGCCCTGGTCCGGGAGGTAGAGCGAGAGGGGGTGTGTGTAGCAGAGACAGAGACAGAGGCAGAGACACCCTCGGAGGATGAATCCAACGAAGCAGCGCCAGTGGTGGTGTCGGCAGTAGCTGAGGAAGCACCAGAAATAGCAGAGGTTCGACCAAAGACCAAATCATTCGAGTCAAACAACGAGATAGCCGTAGTCTCGTACTGCATCTGTTGGTGCTTTGTCTGCGACGAGGGGTGGCCAGGCCGAGAGCTGGTCGAAGCGGCAGATTCTCTCTGAATAGTCGGCCTATGCTCTCGAGACTCGAAGCTCAACTGCTGGTGCTGGTGCTCAAAGCAATTTTTGTCCTCCAGGGCAGCGTCTAAAGCTTCTGCCAATGCAATCATCGAGCCTCCAAAGAGCCGATTTTGCTTCTGACAATCCCTGTCGATATCAAGACCCTGGCTCAGGGCCATGGAAGCTACACCGGCCCCTGCCCTAGTTGTCGTTGTAGTCGCCAGGGTGTTCTGGGGGTTCTGTAGGGTAGCCATGGTTGACTGTTATGGGAACTGTGCCGTCCTTAGAGAAGATGACAGCGTGATGAACGAGATGTAATGTGGGCACTTGTAACTCGGTCGTGGCGCGCAAGAGCGACAGAGCGACTGGGCAACGAGAGAAGAGACAAGTAAGAAGTACTAGTCAAGAGCCAGAAGTTCCCTGAGCTATATCAAGTCTCTATATGTTATCGAGAGAACCAAGAAACAAGTTCAGAGAAACGGAGCCTCGGCCAGCGAGAAAGCGCTGGGGATCAATCTGGAGATGGTATGGATTGAAGAAGATCGGCGTAGCTAGTAACGAAGCCACTGAGTTGTTCAAAAAAAAATGTCTACAAAAAGGCTTGAGATCTGCGCTCACAACACTGTAGTCTTCTTATGTAAGCGCTGCAGAATGAAGCAAGAACACACGCAAGACTGAGACTATAACTGGAGTACAGCACAATAAATAACGAGTTATGATTGGCTCAAGGTAGACGTCTAACTTCATTCCCTGTGGGTGAATAAATGTTCTGGTTAAACAACAACCAGGTTGGGATCAAAAGTGTGAATACAGTATAAACCGAGGGCTTATAGCAATAAATCCCAGGTTTACCTTTTTGGTGAGATATTGGCTCCGTGTAATTCGGAAACGTCGAGTCCCGAATATCGTGCCAGTGACGAAAAATAAATGACAAAAAGCGGGAAAATGCAATGAAATGGCAACAAGTCAGGATGCTGGCAACTGCTAGGTGTAAGTGATCTTCGCTCGCTTGGACGCGCCTATGTGACGAGCACCAGACAACGACAAGTCAAAAACCAAAAGAACGACTCCCCAGACCAGTAATGCAGCCAGATAGCGGAATTGAACGAATGGGTGATCTCGAACAGCCAAACCGGTGACTGCGAACCAACGAGGGTATCAACGGATGACCCAAAAGAAAGTAACCAACAGATGAGCTGTCTGACAAGATTACACTGCAACACTGAATGATAATCAGCAGAAGTTATCACACTCGATGTGCTAGCAGCGAAAATAGCTAATATCAACAGAAAAAGAAAGTATAGCAATTATGATAGTGCCTTGAGACGTCAGCGAGTGAGAACGGCCGGGGTCAGGGGGCAACTAGAAAGTTTGCGGGTGGTATGATGCGGATCTGGAAAGGATAAATACGATGGTGTTGGTGACAAAGTAATATGAAAAACGTGATATTGCGATCCAGCCAAAACAGGCGTGTGAAAGATTGAAGCTAGAAGGGATAATCTCGTGGTGATAAACAGAGTTGCTTATACTGGATGGGCTAGTTTATCGAGATGATGCTTCAGGGGCTTCTTGGAGGAGTGAAAATCGTATATATCGTGGCGGAATAGAAAGAGTAAAGGCAATAAACGAAACGAAAGCGTATTCTTTTTTTTTCTTTTTTCTTATATGATAAAATCGTAAAACAGAAGCAAGATCGTGATCGTAAGCGTATGAAAATGGTGGCCGTTTCGAAGCAAGGTTGCCTTAGAGACCGCGTAGAGAAAGTCTTTTTTGGTGATTTTTTGTAAGTATATAAGTTTTATAGTGTTTTTTTTGTATGATTTTATATCCGTAAATATGAAGTCGTTCCAATATCAAAAGATCGTGAATTCGAAAAGCAAGACTTCAGTGTTCATAAAACCAAATCATAAAAGTAAAAATAACAATATCCAAAAATCCGTTCAAGCATAAAGAACCGTCATAAAACTCCATAAAAAAACAAAGAAACTCAAGCACAAAGTCCACGAACAATGATATTGATCGAAAGCGGCAATCTTCAAAACAAGAATCCAAGAATCAGAAAATCGAGACATGACCGACTATAAAACCTGCACAAACACAAACCACGGTCCTTCTATGCCACAGCCTAAACAACTCCTCAAGCTCTTCACCAAGCCCGGGATATTGAACCCGCGAGCCCTATCCATTGCTGCGGAGATGCAGGTAGAGTTCCACTCGGACATTTTCCCGCCCAATTAAGGGCTCAAAGTGGCCCGCATCTGAGCTTAGTGTGGCCGGGCTATGATGACAGAATTACTCGATTTGTATAGGCTAGAGCAGATATGTTTCGGGACATGGTAGGTAGTGGTGGGTGCGGGTACGTTACCCGCCTTCTTGATTTTTGAGACGGGGCCGACAAGGGGAAGGGCAGTAAGTAGGCCGGAGGGGCAGGTGTGCGCTTGCTGGAGGACTAACAGTGTGTGTCTGTATGTGTTTACTTGGTTTTTCTCTGCTAGTCACAATGAATAGGTGGGTTTTGTATTAAAGGATCCTTGATCCAGAGTACAGGCTGTTGGACCATGGTGGTCAGATGTTTTTTTTTCTTTTGTGGACAGGCACACTAGTGGCCATATCTGGTTCAATATGCAGCAAGTGTCTCGCAGGCCAGGCTAAAAAAAAAAAGTTACCATAGCCGAGATGTACTCGAGGGATATCGCAATTATCGAAGGATTCTAAATGGAAGGATGAATGCTTTTCTTTCTTACTTCTAGTCTGGGGGGCTCTTTTTCTTTTTGCTGAATAGAACAGGGCTTCAGAAACTAGGGATAATCCGCGGGACCGAGTGATGTGCCTTTACCAGATACTAATGCAGTAATAATAACAGGTTGGAGATATTGCCCAATACTAGACTTCCAAGTATTGGATCACGACTAGCATAAACAGGTCAGATTGGATTTGGTCACTTACACGCCAAGCGCAACCAAGCACGGTTCAACTAGTACCACGTCCAAGGACTTAGTTGAAAAGGCTGGAGTCGCAACGGAAGAGGGAGAAGGCAGTCGAATAAGTAGCGGCCGGGTACGGCGTAGCAATAAATTCACGGGCCTTATGGGCGAGCCATCCATGGATAGGGCCTCGAATGTGAGGACAAGGTCGAGGGTTAATAGAAATAGGACAAATGAGATATTGGTTGTTTGTGTATTTTTTATCAAAGTCAAGAAGAATTAAGATGAATATGTGACAATGATCACCACATTTCATTGTAGTTAAACCAAAAAACAAAACACAGAACCTGGAAGCAAGCCAGGCGATTTATAGCATATACACAAGGAAATATTATCTAAATAAATTACGGATATCATAGGTTTTATGTGTTTTATGTACATTCAGATTTCCACGTCAAATGAACTCGGAACACAAAGCTATGAGCTCTAGATTGTCTCATACTCTGAACTGTTACATACGCATACTTTGGTGGCAATATTAAATATGCAGTGTGAGGTACTTTGCATCCAGTTGTAGGCACTATAATCTCATCACATCCTCTTCATATTCACTGTTTGTCCCAGAAACCCTACTCCTGCTGCGTCTAGTGGTCGTTCGAGACGAGATCCAGCGGGGATGGCGATGAATGTGTCTGTGAGTTGCCGTAAAATATCTGCAAGCCACGTCTAGGGTTTTGCTGGTAAATATGATATCCCGTATATTACAGGCAAGGTGGGTCCGATGATCTTTTGGGCTAGTTCTCATAGAAGTGACACCGGCATTTTGCTAGCTCCAGCAAAGAGCCACGGCTCAAACAATGTTCCACTTAGTATCACATGCTCCTGAATTAGTACTTTATTCATCTCTTTATCTAGAACCATTCTCATAATGTGTCCGTACCAGTGTCTTAATCTGGTGATAACCCCATGTTAGGATATTCTTCTGTCTACCTTCAAGCCACAGCTAACCCCAAGGATAATCATATTTCTGCAACGTGACTCTCTTAAACTTCACCAAACATATGTCTTATCTTTAAACATCAACTAACACAAGTACCAGCCACTTCTTATCCATAATCTGTGTCTGCAAACACTTTTGCCTTCCTTGGCTATTCTCCGGATAACAAATGAATCTAAAGAACATTACTTTTATAAACAAATCAACAGAATATAAGTCAATAGTTTATATATTAGAGCCTAGCTTTGTCTGCTGTCTTTGTTTAAGGGCAGTTGGTGTATGTGGCTAACCGTGATGAGTGACGGGATCGGGTGCTCGGGTGGCCACAGGAAAGAGATGGAGTACAGAAAACGAAAGATACTGGGGCAGTAAGGCGGGGGTCTTGGGTAGCTATTGGCCAAGAGTACGAGGAGAACTTTGGTCACTTGGTACAAATTTGTAAGTCTTGCGCTTGAGGTTACGAAGTGTACTTGTTTGGGATTTGTGTAGGTGCCGAAATAGGATATTTTTATTATTAATAACCCTACTATACATAGTAACCCTACAGTTCATCAATACCCTAGCTTGTAATGTGTCTGAATTTCTGTGGTTATGCTTGTTTTATTCTATTAATATGAAGTTTCCATTTCAAACTGACCCATGATTTGACTTTCCACAAATACAGATTCCCATCGTCATATCTTCTCTCACTGGGAATAGGATCTGCATCTCCGTCACAGCTGATACTAAGAAAATCCTTCCACCGCATTCTCTTTTCTAAATCCCAATCTTTACACTTCATACCTGCTCTCAAATACCTCATGAGGCTTTTAATCCCCAATCAACATGCCATCTTGCGGTGTACAACCCCATTTGCACCAAGAAGCCAGCCCCAAACCCATTAAGCAATCCTCCATCTGCAACGCCCGGCTCACCATCCACCCCAAGCGCCTCCTGTCCCGCCAAATCTAAACTCACCCACATACAAAACTCAATAGCGAAAGATGGCAAAAAATGGGTGATTTACTATTTACCATTGTGGTTTGTTTCGCCGCTGATCTTTCTCCATTTCCTCCCTCCACCCAGCGTTTCATTCCGTATTCCTTCTCTTCACCTTCCATGCCACTGCGTCCCATTGTTGAAGTCGCGTAAATCTTCAAAACATCCATGACTTCTTATACTAGCTAACTCAGTACATTAACCCCAGAAAGTATGTATATTTCAGCTTTGTTTTCGTCAGTTCCATCTATGTAAGCATAAACAACTCGATGGCCCACCTGTAACGTGGTGTTCCTTCCGTTAACTCCTGGAATCTTGCCATAAGCCACATGACGAGTCTAGTTCCTTCCGATTTCCATGACTTCCGTATGTTATTACTTCGGACGTCTTACAACAACATAGACACTGGATGCGTGTGACAAGTATGGCTCCGAGTCACGAAAATTTGCGGATGCATTTTCGTGGGTGTCTTTGATTGTGGAGCGGACCGTTGATTGATGGGGACTGGTTCGTCCGCCTTATGATGTGTTCGATGCAAAAATTTGTGGGCTGCAGCGTTGGTTGACGCGTCGTCAAGCTTGGACCGGTTCTCTGAGGATTTTAAAGATAATTTCCTTTATCCTCTAGATATCTACAGTGTACTATAAAGCTACGGATGTTCAGATTCTTCTGGGGAGGTATTGTTATACTGAGTGAGCGGTTATAGCAAGTAGTTGCATGAGAGTATCAGACAAAGAAACCAACATGACGCCATATCAAAGGCCTATTTAGCCAATGATTGTGATTAATTATTTGGGGGATTGACGGACTACCTAACGGAATAGATCTGCTGTGAATCCTGAGACAACCACCTTCTAGAACACCCGAGTAAGCTAGTGTTCCATGGACACGATAAGTGTCACTGCGTAGAATCCCCGATCCACATAATTCAGCTCACCACATGTGACCCGTCGCTACGATACTTGCCTAACTAACTTTCCCATAAAACTATAAATCCCAATATACGCCACTAGATACCCAGCAAATCAGCCACAATAGTCGAGATTGCTAACAGCAAACACCTGTGCTCAAGAATTGTGCCGCTTTGGCATAGTGGCAAATTTTGAGCGGTAGGCACCGGCTATTAGCTTCTCGTTACATTAATGATGCTTTGACACAATCGGTACCAGATGATATATGAGGAGGCCGAGAGATGTGGTTACAATAATACTAGGTGGCGGGCAGCTAGCGGGCTCGGAAGATAGATTGGGAGATCTACTAAAGGGGTTTTCTGCGTTACAGATTGTAGATGGGATATTCTCATGTGAAGCCTTCAGCTTAGATTATGGCGGATTGATATGGTGAATGTTGATAAGTGTTTAGATTTGGAAGACACAGACTTTTATAGCATGAATAATATAGACTGGGGATATTGCAGGGGATAGGGTGAATTATATATGATATCTAGTTTGTTATTGTTGAGAAGGGCATGATGTCAACATTATGACTGCATAAATTGAGGAATCACGAAAAGTGAATCTGCTACTAGTGTGGTGCTTTGATTTTAAAAGCTTTTTTTTTTTTTTTTTTTTTCACTATTGGCACGGACACTACTTCATGTTCGAGTCAAGGAGAGTACTTCGTGAAATACTATGCTCGCCGCTCGGATGTGCCAGTTCCCTCATTCAACATTCCAATCCGTCTGAGAAGCTCTGATTCACAACCATTATTTCCTAGTCTGTTCTAGTAATCGATAGCCGATATCCCATTTCCTAATCGCCACGATATATGAAAATCAAGTACCTTATGTAGTAATATTGCCAATTCTTTGGCTTGTATGGACGTCATTTATGCCATTACCTAGCGCCATATAAAAAATCAATAGGAACGAGGAAGTTACCGCGAGACATTGTATGTGATGATTTATTGTGGGCAGCCCTATTCAAGAACATATACTGCAACCAGGAAATTGGTGAACTAGATGACAGGCAACCAAGACAGTCCATGTCTGGGAGTTTGGGAGTTATTAGCCTGGATCTTTGGGAAGGGGCGTTGGATGTCTTGGTCTCTGACAAATGAGAGAACTTATACGGGATATAACCCTGGAGGATTAGCTTACAAAAGGAGCACTATATCTGAAGACCCTTATATATATGTTTGTAAACTTGCTATAACCTTATTGTAATCAACTCACAGAACCTAGAAGTCACTGCTGTGTACAATTCACAACATTTACATTGAACTCGGATCTTATCTTGTCTCCAAAAAAAAACCCCTTCCTACTCTCGAATCACGATCCGAGGACCCTCTGATTGACCGTCAATTAGTACGAGGATGATCGATGCTTGCATAAAGGGTCCAAGTACGTGTGGACAGATGGCCAAGGGGGCAATAGTATGAGAATTGAACCATAATACAGACCATTGAAGCCATGTTTTTAGATATATAATTTCAATAATCAGATGTCGTGTCTTGCTATTCTTTCTCTCCTTGCTGAAGCCTTCACATAACCAAATTTAGTTATCTCGGTTTTCATTAGCCCTGGTCAAGGTCACATTACTGTAACTGAGCGTTTAGACAAATTCCCCGTTAACCACTGACTTGACATGCCAGCTGCAAAAGTTGAAGGAATAAACGAATAAATTTTGTAAGAATAGATACCCACCTGAAAATCTCAACCAGAGAAACTACTCGTCGACCCGTCTCCGATGCCACATCGTATCGGCAATCTGATAATAATATGGGCTTGAGATGGTAAACTTATGCTGAAAGATTTGAGGGTTCTTATTGCTAGATTGAAGGTTTCATGTATTTTATATTGGGAATATGGCAAAACAAATATGTCAAGTGCGGATCTACAATGCATAACTGTATATTGGCAATAAAAATAACAGAATACAACTCGCATAAAGCAATACTTGAATAGAGTTACACATCGCAGACAAGCATATTTACAAGCTTCTTAACTAAGAGTAGACCTTGACACCTACTTGCATTAACAGTTTGGTTTTGTCTTGGCGAGTTCAACAAACAAACAATATAATATCTTAAGACTTCCCAGAATACAGAGTGAAAATAATTTTGATTAATTGAGTTGGTTATAGACCCGAGAGAATGGACCCTGAATTCAAGTTCCCAGGGTCAAATGTCACGTTAGTTTAGTTGAAGACAGGACTCGGGTTGTCTAGGCTAGTTAGACAAGAGGTCATGCCATGTCATGTTGGCGGCATTGACCAGTCAAGGCAATTGGGTAATTACGGATGTCCTCTCTTTGACCTTGGCGACAGGAGGCACTGGCATGGTAAATTACCGATAGGAATAATAGATGCTGAGAGTGTATTTATATAATACGTCAGGTGCGGAACTTAATTGGTAGGCGAAGATATAGGGGTTTGTTTGCAAGCCCAGGAATATATAAAGGATATGTAGCGAGTATTGAAACATTTTGACGTGAATAAAGTGTTCAAGTGACGCTTGGGGCAATGTATATCGAGAATATGACCCTAGATAATATTGACTTATACGAAAGATCAAGGTCAAAAACAGCCTGTGCCATTCATTGGGTTATGTTTGCTGGTTATGATATGCAGTGATCTCCTCATGATATTGACAAACTAGAGTATCCTCGAACATAGCAATTTAAAGGGGCAACCTGTCAATTCGTTAGCGTTCCCGTCATCTGGCAGATCGCACTAAAAACAGCCTGTACAAAGGAGCCATCTAGGATCCAGGTAAGTAAAGACTTTGATGATAGCTTGGTTTCACCCATTTTCCACTGACGATACGACGAGCCATGCGCATGAAGGCTACAAGTGATTTCCTACCGACAATACTATAGCGGAGGACCACATAGATAATGTGACATTGTCGGAAATATGCAAGTCATCATTCCGGGATTCCTCCAGTGTCAGCTAGTTGAATGATGCCCATAGCAATTAAGTGATTGCATATACAAGGTTCTGCTTCGTCAGTTAAATCCTCCCCAACCTCCAACAACACAATCATCTCATAATGCAAAACCCAGCGACCTTTCTCGTATCAACCGTCTCATAATCCACATTTAAAGTCCCTCACTATCACAAATTCATCCTCAACACTCCGGGGTCCACATTTCCCCTCATACGAAGTACACCAACTTCCTGATAACCTCAAACCATGTACCTCTATCCTCACCACTCATTGTCAACACTGACTTCTCAATCCTCTTAGCCAACTCCCTTGACCAACCCCTACACACAAACCTCGCTCATATAACCTACTTCATATTGTGGAAATAACTTCGCTAGCAAAGTCTATAGGACCAGGAAAGAGCCCGCTAGATTGTGATAGGAGGGTCCGGAGAGAAGTTTGGCGTGCCAACAAACTGGGGAAGGCGGGGAAGGAGGAGGGCTATATACTGATTAGGGGATGTGGTATAGGTGAAAAAAAAAGAAAAAAAAAAGAAATAGAAAACTATGGGTAAATATGATTGATTTCATAATAGGAAATGAGGTGGCGATGGGCCGAAGCAACCAGTTCTAAACACATTATATGATCGCGAACTTTGACATAATCAACCTTGCATAGTCCTATATTTTCTTCGATGTACCGTCCAACAATGTTGTCTCAAGACAAGACATTTCTGTGATGTACTACTACTTGTATCCTCTCTCTTAGTCTTCAAAGTCAGTCCTTCAAAAGTCAGTCCTTCAAAGGCCACATGCGGCTACCTATATCAACTCCTAGTCTCAGCCGCCTCACATCACCCAGATTTCCCCTTCACCCACCACCACAGCCCACTCACCACCTGTAAATTGAGACAACATCGCCTCGGCTCACCACAGAACCATATCCACCTATTCCAGCTGAACATCTCCTCAACTAGATAACCCCCACTAAATATCCACCATACCTCGTATGCGGCAACCTGCATGCACCTTCAACTATGCCCCTCGCAAATAACCTGTCCCTCCTACCACTCTTGTGAAATCACTAGGAACCCAGAACCTCCTTTTCATCCAGTTTCTCGCTTGACTTACCTTTGACGATAACCGAAAACTCACTATCGGCTACATCATATCTCTTCTCCGCCATCGACGCCCGAAACAGCCCCACAAACCACGGTCTCAGAATGGAGATGACTGCTTCGACACAGTCCGTAGTTTTCAGGGCGCTAAAGGAAGAATGGGAACTCGTGGAGTATTGCTTGTATCACGTGAGTTGACTCTGTGGAATAGGAGAAGGAGAGATAGAAACAAAGATAGAAGCTTGAGCTTGTGTCGGGTGTTGTCAGCATGGTAAACATGGCACGTAGTATTTCACCAAGAAATCAACAAACGAGACGCCGAGATTTGAAAATATTAATATCATTATAAACAAGAAATGATGGATAGATAAAAACTCTAAAGAACCACCCAGAGATGCGTATGCGTATGCGTTATTAGATAAAAAGAAACAAACATAAAAGATTTCCTCCGCCCAAACAAAATAAAACTTCCCCCCAGAAACAGAAACGGAACCACCTCAACTCGGTGTTACAAAACTCTCGGGTGTCAAATAGCTTGATGTCACACCCCCACCCCAACAAAACAACTTCTCCTACTGGAACTAGGTAACATGAATTTCTTCACCCCTCTGAGAACGAACCCCAAGTCTATCAGTCTACTCCGGCTTCGCCAGACTGTTGAGCGGGTCCCAATACTCATAGACCCGATCTTTCTTGTCTCGGCCTACAACGGCCGGCGCGGTGTAAGTAGAACGGCCCGTTACAGGATCATATTCGGAAAAAGTAGACGCTAGACGCTTCCCGCCACCCCCCGGAAGATCCACAACAAACTGCGGCATCATGAACCCCGCAATAGAACCCCGCAACTTCGACTCAATGTCCAGGATCGTCCGCAAAGGCGTTCTAAGGTGCTCCACCCTTTCAACCATGTCACACTGATAGACATAATAGGGGAAGATATTCATATCTGAAAGCGTCCGGATAAGCTTCCCCATAGTTTCGGCATTGTCATTGACCCCACGGAGCAGAACGCTCTGATTGCGGACAATCACACCCTCCTCATGGAGCCGGCGGGCAGCCATCTCGGTGAGCCACGTCACTTCATTTGGGTGGTTGAAGTGGGTGTGAAGAGCCATGTGCTTACCAGCTTTCCGGGCCTTTTTCCCCACGCTAATCAGGGCTTGGGCCCAGCCGTCGGAGTCGTCAATGATACGGTTTGGTGAGACCGCGAGACCTTTAGAGGCAAACCGGAAGCGCTTAATGTGAGGGATGGAGATAAGACGCTCACCGATCATTTTGATGTGATCCGGCGCAAGGTAGTAGGAGTCTCCTCCAGACACGACAATGTCTTGTAGCACCGGGGTCCGCTCGATGTAGTCGAACACGGCGTCCCACCGTTTGCGGGTGGGTTTTAAGGATGCCTTGGTAACCTGGTCGGTGTCAGCTCCGACAGCGTATGATCGAGTGCAGTACATGCAATAAGTCGGGCAAACAGATGTCGCTATGAAACAAACAAGTTAGTTTGTGGTCCGATGTGAACAATATTCGAGAGTTCCAGGACAGTTGGCACTTACGTAGGAACAAAGCCTTGTCTGTGTAGCGGTGGACAAGACCATCAACAGGTGAGTCGGCCTTCTCATGGAGAGAATCAAGTGTCAACTTGGGATGGTCCACAAGGAGTGTGGACTTTGTGGGTACAAATTGCCGGAAGATAGGATCGGTGCGTGGGTTCGTCCAGTCGATACGGGACAGAATGTATGGACTGCAATACAGTTAGTTGATCCAAAATTGGAAAAAAAAAGAAGAGAGAGGACACCCACGTCATTCGCACAGCCATAGTTGCCGAGGTAATTCCCTCAAAGATATCGGCCATGAGTTCCTCCTTTGTTTCGGTACTCCCCTCCGTCTTACCCGGAACGGTCTCAGGGAGAACGGCTTCAAGGAAAGCCCAAAGCTTCGGTTTTCCCTGGATAAGGTTTTTGGTCTAACAGCAAACTTTTAGTAAGGGATAAAACCTATAAACAATTAATAACTTAAAAAGGAAGCTTACTGTCCACCGGTATGATAGAAATTCTTCTGGTTTGACGTTACGCCACTGGGGAATCTTCTGCCACCACAGATCCCGTCCCTCGTAAGCGTTTACGGGGGTCGAACAGGCAGACTCCACATTATAACCACGGCAGTCATCGTTCTTCTGTTCCGGACTTGAGGATGATTCACCTGTCGGCATACCGACGAAAGCTGGGTCATTTACCGGAGATGGAGCGGCAGAGACTACCAGGGCAGGTTTCTTCCCGGTGACCTGGAGCAGCTTAGCCTCGGTTACACGGGTGAATAACCGGACTTGTTGGGTGCCGGGAGTGCGGATAGTTGACTTCTCGCTGGCTGCAGTAGGCCGGCTGGTAGCGGGGATGGCATAACGATTCGGCCGCTGGGGAGGGAGGTAGCAAGGAGTGGCATGGAGTTGTCGTGTGAATTGTTGTGATCTAGAGAACGACGGGAAAGATCTGAGAGTCCGCGTGTAGAACATCTTGATGGGACACCTGGACAGTCTACTGAGGATGTTACAGATGACCAGGGTTCTGCAGTTTGAATATGTTAGAGAGGATTTGAGAATATTCAAGCAGTAGGTGAGAAGTGGTTGAGAAGAGGATGAGAAGTGAGTGAGAAGTTGGTGCGTGGTAGTTATGTGGATTGGTGAACAAGAGCAAGACATTGAACTAGAAACTGGTGTATCATGAGCTTTATATATCTAGTCCCTTTAAACCCACCACATATGGCATTTCCTTAGCACCTGGAATTTCAACTAGCTCAATGAAAGCTGAGTTGCATGTTGCAGGGTGTGTGTGCATGGGATAAGAGGGGTGTATAAAGTAGAGGTTTATAGAAATATACAACAACTAAAAAATATGATAAAAATAAAGAAATTCGCAAAATTTATATTTGCAATTTAAGAAAAGCTATATCCCAAATAGACCTCCACAAATGCTAGATCCACTAAACAATGTATTTCACAAACGCCAGTGGATCCTAGCAAGAGAGACGACCTACCGCGGAGAGTCATCTAATACAGAGCAGACGCTGAATAGATGGAGGACTCGGGACTCTGAGGCACAAAGAAGAAGATAAGCAAGCCAAAACTGACACGCTATCAACTAGTGATATTCGGCTTGGAGACTGAATAGGAACCGTTTGGACCGAGAGAGTAAGGGATACGAGAAAGGAAGAAGAAGAGAGAGAAGGAAGCGGTGGGTTCGAAATAGTGAAAGGTTTGCGTGAAATGATAGTAAAGATGTCACAAAATACAACAGGAGGTGGACAGATATTCACATAAATCAGAAGTTACAAATACAAACTATCATGATTAGTCCTGGGAGACTTCAGGGCATCAATGAGAGATGTCCGGCCCCGCTTGATAGCGAACATCATGACCAGGATAAAGCAGGCGCAGAGAATAGCATGTAATACATTTTGTGGCACCTTCTCTGGTAATATCTCTCATTTAATATCCAGTTACTATTTGTGGCCGTCATGATTGCCTTTATTTTTCGAGAGTTTCCACATCTGATAAGGCCCTATTATATGATATACTTGTTATGAAAACCAGGAAGGGACCTCATGCTGAACTTGCCTATTTCGTCAGTTTAAATTATCTAAATTAGCAACAATCTGTTTATGGGAATAAGTCTAGAAGCGGTGACTTCATACCAAAAATCTCACATGATACACTGCTATACTTGAAAACAAGTAGGTGTAAAGGTGAAAAGAGGGAACTATATTTCATAGGTAGTTGCCAAAGCATGATGGATGATGCCTGCTACAATTGACGGAGAAGAGGAACAGTGTCCTGGACCAGGATAGGAGAGCATGAAGTGGGGTATATCTGACAACGGTATGTTACGTGTGGGGAAGATACACATACAGTTGAAAGATCGATTATGGCTTGGACATCGATAGCAAATTAGGCTATAGGAACAAGTGTGACGAGCACTGGATTATGATCGGTGGCGTCGGAATCGGTGAAGGAGAGATCTCACGATGTATAGGTATGGAACTTCCACTGATATGACGCCAGTAATAGCCCCGAGAACAAAGGATACTTTGGTGTAAGTCTTTGTCCGTGCCTTATTGCATTGAAACAAATGACAATACCATCACACAAGACTCACTACGGCTACACAAGAATATGCAAACCGCCACCTAAGCCGATCGCCTTTCTGGAGCACATTCCTAGCAATGAACCTCGCCTGCTATAGTTAACGATTCAACTTACTGAGGACTGGCCAGCCCGCTAGCCAACGCCTACTAGTTGATTACAAAAGACATGTCCCCGTAACTGCTGCATTTACCGCCTCATGTCTATCCCATGACAGACCGGTTTCCCCTCTCTGCTTACCTCACCAACTGTCCGAAGACCTCAGTATATACATGTCATCCCATCAGAATAATCCATTATGTGCGCTGGTGTTCGGTGAAGATTGACCAGTAACATAGCCAACCAATGGGCTTGTCTCGAAGGTTACTTTTTGACACCAGCAGAGGCGTTTGATCAGGAGAAAATTACGATGGCGTAGTCAATTTCAGCCAGTCTTGGGGCTTTGACCGCTATGCAATGCATACAAGTCTGTCTGATTCTTGAAGGACCAGCTATTGATGTTAGCCGGCAAGGGGAATGGTGATTTCCAAAAGGAAACAAAATGAGATATCAAGGGCGAGGAAGAAGCAAATTTGGTGCTAGGTCTAGTAAACATTGCTCATTACAAGCTCGCTGAGGTAACTCTTAGCCGAAGATAACAGTTAACTTGAGATATTGCTTAGCGGAGGCGAGACGATCTGGACGCTAATCGCCACCGTGCAAGGATAGAACAAGGGCAAATTGTGGTTACAGCCTTGGAGCTGGAATATATACCTTGATATGTTGAATCTTGACTGTATAAGCACTAGGACTATTGGTTTACCAAATGGACTCTTGAAAATAAGATAAAAAGGAAGTACGCTGGGATTTAATTACTGGGTGGGATAGCCTCCCAGAGCTAGCAGGACAGGCCAATGTATCAGTAATGGAGACATTGAGATACAAGGAGGGACTATTGGACGTCGGACGTCGGTCAGGAAAACACCGAAGACAAATGATGTATTTTGTTTGCTGTTGCTGCCGTTAAAGTGGACCAAGGTAAGGTGACAAACCTAAGCCCTATTCATGAAGGCCGATGTTTGTTGCGTGTTGTTTACACTGTTTGCTAATTTGAGGCGCATCAGGACTCCTTTTAGTAGAAAGAAATACCCGCCATGATCCATGGCTATCATGATGACATCTACGGCTAATTGATTAATTGCATTAGTGGGTTGGCACTAGGGATCACGGCTTGCTAAGCCGTGATCTGATACAGCTAAGCTGACCACTGATATATCGAGTACGTCTACCTTCGAAAAGATATCACAATTAAAAAAATGCATGACTAGATTTATCGTGTTTTGATCATCTCACCGACATCTCGGATAATAGCCCCGTAGACAAGGGCTATTATCCAGATAATGTAGAGTTCTGTCTCTGGAGCCTCTAGCCTGATTTGGTTCGCTAGTGTTGATACAACTCTAATCTCAAGCCACAAAATCCCACAAGTCCTCTCTGCAAGGTTTAATTGGCACGGCACTCTGAAGCCCTGTTGGACATGATAGAAGCCTCATGTCCATATCAACATATCGTGACCTAAAAGCATGAATCTAGGGAGAAATAGCATGAACAGCTGAAGGGAATCCTACATTCTGATTGATGTGTACATAGTCAAGTAAGTCGATGGTGTCCTAAAAGCCAGAGAAATCCGAAACGACAATAACTAAAGTAAAGAGTTCTCTAATAAAATCCACGTGACTTGGCCCTTATTTCTTTTTTTACTACTTTTGGTAATTGTTATAAGTCATTCGGCATTAGCATCAGAATTCCTCGACTCATATCATAATCCTGTCTATTATAGCGTCATGGATCACCCGATATCAGCCAGCAGATCGAGCCTGTTTATTAATTAGAGAAAATCTGACTTGTCTGTTTCTTCATCCGCCGATTCAATCATCTCGCCCCAGATCTCCCAGCCCGCTTCGCTATGCAGAAGTACAGAACCACTGCCAGTAGGTAATAATCAGTGGCCAATGCAAAAGTGATCCAAAACCCGGGTCGCCACCCACATAGCGTCGTAATCTGTCAGGAGACACCCTTGAGCATTCTTCATTTGCGCCCTTGTAGTTTGCTTTTTCAGCAACTCAGGTTTACTATTGCACATTCTATGCTGTGCTTTTTTCTTCTTCTCTATGTGGGATCCCGTTTTTGGGCAGTGCATCAGGCCAACCGGATCGGCCACACTGGCCCGACGGGGAGCATGCTTATCTAAGGAAAGAAGGTTTCTGGGCTAGACGTCAAAGACTCAAGTCGGGAAGTTTTAGTGTTATTGTTACCGCCAATCATGGTTAAAGCGAACTACTTTTGTCTAACTCAAATAACATCTCGAAAATAATTTTGTTCTTCTTCTTTATGGTGAATACTTCCCATGAAGCACAGTGTTTAAGTGCATATAATTTTAGGGCCTGTAACATGGTGTCTTTCTTGTAAGAAGGGAGCTTGATCGTGAGTAGAAGGATTTCGTCCAGCTGCTGTGGAAAAGCAACTTGGGGCTTACACAAGCTTTTCCAGATTTAATACTAATCAGCACATTATATTCTCGGCATTTTAATACTTGCAGTCAAGCTATTAGTTACGTCGAAAGTACATTCATCAGGTCTAGTTAGCTATAGGCTCGCCACCAAAGCCACAAGCCGGTTCTACTGAGATGCTCATTCCAATTCCAACGTGCTGGATGACCTCGGGACTCGACCTCGACTCTATAATAACTCCCTAGGAGGCAGCCACGAGTTCCCCACCCATTAACATGCGTGTAACCACCAACGCAACGCCCTTGAGGCATCCACCACACTCCATGGTCCTTGTTCTCATTTTCTAGAATTAATATATCTACCACATTACTGATTTCCGATCTCCCTCTTCCCACGACCCACATGGCCGACCACATATAACAATACATTTTGCCTGAGTCGGTAATCTTATCGGTGGTCTAGTAATAACTCGGCCCCGTTGTATGAGAAACACATGATGGTATCGCTGGAGGTGCACAGGGTATCTGAACCCTTTTTTCAATGATAGAGAGGTGTTGGGAACCCTGCTCAGCTGAGATGGCACTTGCCTAGTGGATACGCGGCAGATGGACCTTGCATCGAGTCGAATGTTCTTCCTACAATTGTATTCTATTTTTTATGGCGCATGGTTCCATCTGATGATCCTGCCTCTTCCACCGCTGTTAAAGTATCCACCTACAAGATCCATGTCTAACATCTGGCTCAGCTTATGAAGTATACCATGATCTCTATTATATACTCCCCACTCCCCACTGCCTAGTCTTCCCTATCCCCTTTTATACCCTCCTACCTATATGCATGCCCGCCTGTATCGCCACTGTGTAAATCGGAAGTGACATTTAAGATCTCCGGTGCTCCACCCATGCATGCATGACCTCACCACCTAAGAAACAGCCGTCCCAAAAGGTCAGAGTATTCGTGGTACTAGACATGAATAAACTGCAGGACTTCTTAGAGACAATGAGAAACTGCATGGGCGGCTGCTGGATTTTCCGGGAGGTTGGTGGGCGGGGAATACAGAGGTATGATGGAACTCGAAAATTAGTATGGAGATTTGTGTGGTTTGTTTCACTAGATGTACATGAAGTATATGGAATCATTGAGGTTTGAGGTTGAAAGTTTAAATCTACACAAAGTCTAAGTGTTGATTGATACTGGTGAAAGGGTTGAAACAGGCCCTTTACCTTGGTTTATGTAAGTGCATCTTCTTGCATCAACGGCGAGACCCTTGGGATTTTTATCATGAGTTTGACACCCAATATCCCTCCCTTTACCAACGTAAAGCCACCTTTTTTCAACTGTAATACCCTCATGCTGTCATCACCTTCATTATTTCCAGACGCTTTAATTATAAAGCGTCATCTAATACTTTTTTTTTTTATCAACCTACCTACCCATTACCCAAATAGTTACTCCGCCTCATCCAGACTCCCCTCCAATCTGCATCTTCTCCCAACCACCAAGCGACCTGTGACTCGACAGCTCGCAAAACCCGGTAGCCGGAGACGCTCCCAATTGTGATAGTTCACATTCACTGTGGACCAAGTCTAGACCCAAGTTTTATAGTACTTCGTTTTACCTAACCACTCGCCCATATCCCCATACTATTCCAAGTCCCCTGCAAGTATTACTCAATGCCAGAATTCCTGCAGTAGTGGTTGTTGCATCTAAGACAGGGCACGTCACGCTACCACTGTGACGAAATATCTCTGCGCCAAACAAGGCAGCAAGGCAACGGCGGAGGTTAAAGGGGGTCCCAATTGTGGCCAGACAAGACGCACCCTTTGTGGTGGATTGTCAGGTTTGGCAGTAGTTAATGTGACGGGTCAAGACAGTAGAATGTTGTGCGAGTGGCGGATTAATCAAAAATGTGCCATTTGGGAGCCACGGATTCGGTTAACGGCCGTTCCCTGCGGATTGGATCGACCTTTGAAGCTAAACAAAGCGGTTGAGGGTGTACTTGATGGTGGGAAGAAAAGACATAGGGTTTGATGTGTGTGTGTGTGTGTGTGTGTGTGTGGGAGGATGACAATGGCTGCTTTTATGGTGTTAGATTTGTAGATTTGGAAAGGTTGAGACACCCGAGATTTAGATATGATAGAAAGAGAAGTCTCGATTCTAGGCAATCGCAATCGTCCGAGTCTGAATGGGCTGAAAAAAATAAAATAGGAAAGAACACGATTCCACGCCCAAACAGGAAAACACATTGCCTGCTGAGCTATTCAACTTCTTTTTTATCATAGGATTGTATCACAACGACTTTTCAAAAGACTGAAGTAACAAAGATGCCAAGTCAAGACATACCTCATGTAAATCTCCTAAAACGTCTAAAGCTTATCACCCGCTCTCTTGTTCCACCTGCCCTTCTTCTACGACGAACCTGCGTGCCAAGGCACCTCCGTCACTAATCACCTCCACCCACCCATAGTATAAGCACAGTCCCATTCTTACTTTTTGTAGCACGGGGAAGACGCGGGACACTTAATTGTGCTTGATGGTTGCCGTCCCGCTAGGTGGAGTTGCGTGAGGTATGGATGTGCTGAATTCCTCATTAAGAAGAGTAGAGAAGCGTCTATAGAGGTATTTCTTGTTTAGCTTGGTAGTTTAAAGGAGGATATGCATGTTAGGAATACACACGGCCATGCAGATCAGAGACAGAGAGTTGTAAAAGGGGTGGAAGGCCAAATAGCTCGAAGAAAGAGGTTATTGGGAAAGAGAGTTGGGTATCCGGGTATTAAGGACTCCCGGTGGGTGGGACTTGGTCAGCTGTGTAAGGTGGTATACATAAGACATAGCTGGAACGCTGGTGAACGGGGACATTGTGATTGAATCATCACGCAGATGAGTGATACCATAGATTACGTCTGGGAGTCCGCTAGTTTGAATACCCTTTGTGGTTTCCAAGTGTAATTTAATTATAGCATTCTCATGCAGATGTAATATTATGCCCTTCCTCCATCACATGATATATATGTCCTTCTGCCAAGAGGAACTACAGCATCGTATCAGCACAAAACCAAATTATCTTCTAATAATAACCCTTTGATGGCTTTTTTCACACTAAAGAAATACTAAAACATGATACCCACCAAGAATATCCCACCGCCTTGTTCTCCTTGTTCTAACCATAAATCCGACGCACTCCCTTACTACCTCTCACCTTTGCTGCAGAATACCAAGATCCCCTCACACTTTCGATAAGCCAAGAGATCCCAGTATGTATCGTCTGAAGGGGTAGATTTTAGCGAATGGACATCGCTTTGCAGCAAACGGCTTACGCCTGAAACATAAGGACAATGAGAGATCTTGGTTTCTTCTCAAGCCACATGAGAGATCAACGAATGAAAATAGCCATTATATGAGACCGTAAGTTGATGTAAGTACCAGATTGTGTATTATTCTAGCAGTTCAGTTCATTAGCTCCCCGTCAATTGTCTTTAAGTTCCACCAGCTACTCGTGTCTATCAACATTCAACCCTAAATGTATATTGGCGTAATGTCTCCTCCTTGCAGCTATCCACTTAATGCTTGGCGGTACCGACACGGAACGGCACGGGGCATTGATCCCACCCACATATTGCTTTGTTGTACTGATGTCACAGGAAATCCTCCCATTTTACAAACACCAAGTCCAAAATCCTCATAGCATTCCCTTCTTTCAACACCCGGTCAACAGCTCCTGCATCTGGGTCGTCCCTTCGATCTCTGTGTGCCTCGGTGCATCCGCACGATTGCGATATGTTAAGACATGGATGAAAGCATATGAGCCAAGGTTGTGATGTTTCACCAAGTCCTACAGAGGCATTGTCCTGTCGGCAGAATGAAGATCAGTGAAGAGGTGTATATTGAACTGTTAGGTCAGTACTTGGATTGTGTTCAGCCAGAGACGAGGCGGACTTGAATCCGGATAATTTGAGATATGGTTTGTGACTCCGGAAACTAGAACTGTTTTTTTGCATCTCATGATCAATCATGTTTACCGGAGGTCTAGTATGAGTATCACAGTTTGTTAAAAATTGAAAGAAATATGGTTGATATTGTACAGTGCTGTTTCGTCTGGATATCAGACTGAAATCAACAATATAAACCCAGGATTCAGATGAACCACTGAGAATAGATACACAAAGAACAAGATATAAAAAAAATGCAATCAGAAAATACACGAGAAACAGCCACTAAGAAACAACAAAGGGACTGAGCCACAGCGGAAGACCTCCCATAAACAACCCTCATCATCGTCCAGAATGTTCTCTTCTGACCAAAAGTACCGCTCCAGCTGAATCCGCCTCACCTAAAATCTCACTTTGCCCCCGCCCATACATCCTACACAACTCCGCTGCGCTCAGCTTGCCTGGAATCAATTTTTTGGTAATGATGATAATATACACTTTGCTGCCATCCCCAGCATCCTTGAGCAGCTGGCAACCAGCAAGTCTCACCGCTCCTTTCCTCCGTCGGGCTACACTCGATTAATACCTTATCTTAGCCAAATCTAGGTGGCCTTCTCGCCCGTAAGAATCTCAATGGATTGCTCCTTTTGCATCTTACGTTCCTCCTCGGTCAATTGATCCTCACCCTCCGGCTTAGTCCCGCGACGGAAGCGGCCCTCGGGAGTGCGGTAGCCGTTAACACGGCCCCAGTTCTCCAAAATCTGGACGCCACCAACACCAGTGAGGATACCACCCCAATGGGAAGCAGTATCAAGCTTGGCAAGGTGCTTGCTGGTACTCAAAAGGGCAGAAATGTGCAGCGCAATAACAATAGACAAGAAGACCAGACCAGGGACACCCTCCATCGGGTCCGGGGGCAGATTGAGAATCTTGAAAGTATCGAAGCGGTGGAGCCAGAAGTAGGCCGAAAGAACACCGAAGACCGCACAAGAAGCACCGAGCGAGGCAACATTGACAGGGTGAATGAGCAAAGAAGCAATGTAACCCGCGACACCACAGGTCAGATACAACGAGATGAAGTTGGCACGGCCAATGTCGTCATGAAGCCGGGGACCAAAGAAATACAGCGTAGCCATGTTACCAAAGAGATGACCGATGCCATTGTGCGAGAACATAGCCAAAACAACTGACGGGGCTCTAGGAAGTCCCATAACCATAATGAAATAACGGTTCATGAACTTCCACATAGGCGGAATTCTCCACCCAGTGTAGACGATCAAGTTCAAGGCAATCAGAGTTCCAACACAAGCAGTAGCCGGTTTCACCTCATGGAAGAAGCGCATCTCAGTCGGTGGCTCTTCGTACAAAGCAGTGAAAGCATAGCAGGCGGCAAGGAACAAAACAGCAAAGGCAATAGGGGGCAGAATCCGCTGCGCCGTCGTCCGATCTGGAACATCCTCCAGATCTGACACCTGCGCATTAGCAATCCATTTCTTCATAGCCGGCGACGTCGGAGTCAACTGGCCGGTCTCTACATATTCCTGCAAAGTTCCAGGCTCCGGCTTAGGTCTAGCGGCTTCCTCAGCCTCGATACGCCGCTGCTCAACAGCCGTCTTGGCCTTGTTGATAGCCCTCATTTCGTCGAACTTGCTGTATCCGTAGACAGGGTCAGGCTTGATCTCAACATCATTGGGGTCGTATTCAGGCAGCTTAGCAGCGGCGTCGTCAAGGGCGGCCAATTTGGCTTTCTTTTCGCGGGAGAGTTCACGCTCGAGTTGCTCCAGTTCGTCCTGGGCGCGGAGACCGGCGTTGATGGTCTCGTCAACATGCACCGTGCTGCGAAGGAAGCCAAGAGCCGCTGTAATTTGACGGGCGGAATATCCGGCTGTGTTAACGCGGTAAGCGGGATCATCGAGAGTACCAGCTACACGGCGTCCTTGGAGGATACGGAGGAGTTGGTTGGCATTGTCGGGGTTCATTTTTGGCCCGAAGATTTTGATGACCTCGGCTTTGCTAAGATCGGTTTTACGGAATGGGAGACCTTCAGCGTCTTTATACTCAGTTGGGAGTTGCTCGTACATAGTGATCACATCACTCTCACCCCAGAGGGATCTCCGTTGCTCCAGAAGCGAGGAGGCGGAACTGGGCCATTGGATTCGCTGAGTGAGCGGTGTAGCTAATTGACGAGTGGGAGTGATGTATCTCGGGCGGCAGGTTGTCGAGGTTGAGGAAAATAGGCGAATTGCCGGTTCAGCGAGGACCCTTGGGGCGGCGGGGCGAGAGGCCCGGAGGCATAGCCGGGACGTCGAACCAGGGAGCACAAAAAGGCTCATTATGAAGCGGGCTCAAGCCCAGGAAGAAAAGAGCCGGCAATGTATAGATATGAGTGTTTGAGGTTAGGTAATAACCAAGATTAGCCTGTTAGAAGTCCGAACGGGTATCGTGACACCACTGCGGGGACTTGTGAAAACAGCAATCTTTGCTACAAAAGCAGGATCCGTACCACACCAATCGACAAGTATGAATTGGGACTATAAAAAATTTAAGTCGCTAAGAGATTGGCAGCGACACGCTCGATGGCAGAAATAAATCCGCACTCGACCTCTTCAGCGGACAAGTAGGCATCGCGAGAATTCAAAAATTTCGGGATTCATATGATTTTGCGATTGGGAGGAATGACGGCGAGCAAGGCTGCGATGTCCCACGGCGGGGGTGCGTTTAAAATGCAACCCCACCACTTTCCTGATTTGATTGCTGGTGGTACAGAAGGAAATGAGAAGAAGGAAGTTGCGATTCTTAAAACGTCAGCTCTGACAACCTAAATTACTATTTAACTATTGATTCTCATACTTATAATTACAATACATTTTTGATTGAAAATCCAAATATACCTCCTATCTACCCATCATATACAGCGCGACAACGAACAACCAGCAACCTTCCCATCCACGGCCATGTCTCTCAATATGTCGGCCGATCCCACACCCATAACGCCCGCCCTCTTCGCCGCCGCCCTCCCCGACCTCAACCAATCCACTCTCTACCTCAAGCTCCTCGAAATCCGCAACAGCATTTCCCACCTTCAATCCTCCAACATCCAACTAATTCCCTTCGCCACCGGTCCCCCTCCCGACCCCGATTGTGCTGACGCCATCCGCGAAAACGAACAAGTCATTGTCCGCATGGAGGAGCGCATCGCGCTCATTAAAGCAGAGATTGAGAACCGAGGAATTTCTTGGGCGGCATTTGACGATGCAGAGAGTTTGACGGCAGATGGGGAGGAGTCGGTGGTATTGCCGAGGGAGTTGACTGAGGAGGATTTCGACAATATGGACGTTGAGGTGGCGGCGGGGGAAGCACCATCGGATCATCCGGCGTGGAGAGATGGGACATTTACGGTGGGGACGATTTCAGGGGGTGAAGTTAAGATTAATGGGGAGGCGAGTGGTCAAGCGAATGGGGAGGCGAATGATCGGGTGAGCGGAGGAGGATCGGAAGCGGAGCGGCGGGAAAGAGAGGCGGTGCTGGCGAGAATGGAGGAAGAGTTGGCTGGCGAGGATGAAGATGATGGTGTGCACCTGTGATGTGGAGAACACGCAGGAGCAAAAAGGATATATAAACTTCGAACAACGGTTGCGTATGTGATACGTTCCGTATAAGGAGCAATCTGTACCACGGTAAAAGCACCGTTACATAATGACACATGATACCACACTCAATAATCCAATCACTGTAAATAATAGGCTAATTTGTCTATTTTTGAATATGTACTAGCAGGAGCCATAAAGAAATATGCAAATAATGATGAACAATGCTATGCGACAGGCTGAACAAATCCAACAGAAAGAAACGCGTAGACACTTATGCACAGAAACAATGACATCATCGTCACTAGAAATTGGATAACACCGGATCACCGAGAACACTCAATCATCCGACGCCAATAAGCAAGAAACGTCACTGGAACAGGAGATGAAGATGGCGTGAATACGAGCAACGCCCCCAATATAAACACAGACACGACGAAGACACCAGGCACCCCTAAAGGAAGATGTATGCACTCAGGAAAAAAAAAACAACCAGGAATATCAAACGCAAGAAACCCAAAACAAAAATCAAGAACTCCCCAAAAGGCCAATATATCGACAGATGCAAATGCAAGCAGAAAAACATCCAAGTCAACAAATCATAACAACAAACAATGAACTGGGCCAACCAATGCTATCCTCAGCCATCGCCGTCCCGCGCACAATCACCTGCACTCTAAACAACAATGTGCGGCAAGACTGGCGTCTGGCTAGTCATCGTCATCGGCGCCTGCATCTCATACGCAAGCTCCCGCGAGTCAGACCGGCGGCTAATCCGGCTAGACCTCGACCGCGAAAACGCAACATTATGCTCGTCAGCGGCATGCCCGGCCTCCAACTCCTTAACCGAGTTCGACCGAATGCGGTTTCTGCGCTGCTTGACAACCTCATTGTCTGACGAAGACCCAATATCATTATAATCTGGGCCGTTCGTCAACTCCGCACGGCTACGCGGCTGTCCGATGACAGTGTTGATAAGCTCAGCCTCCGACATGTTGGCATGAGTAGTAGTAGTGGGCGTCGGCGGCGCAGACCCCTCAGTACCATCAGCACGCAGGACCTTGCGCTTGCGGCGGCGGGTCGACCGGCTACCAGCAGTCCCGGCACTGGCGGTGCTAGGGGCGCGGGAAACAGTGCTGCGCCCCTCCATAAACTTGGCAGGCGGCGGTGGCTGGAGCATCCACTGGTAAGCGCGCTTCGACGGGCGCGTAGTGACAATCGGGGGGTGCAGTTCGTTTACTGGAGGAGCCCGCGGCATGCGGAAGTCGTCGTCATCGCTCTTATCAATAACGTCGTTCTTGTCGATGCCGAGGACAACGCTCATTTTCTTGCTGGCAGAAGAGACATTGTTGCCAACTTTAGAGACGGCATCACCAACTTTGCCGAGGAGCTCGTTACCCCAGATCTCTTCTTCTATCCGCTGGTAACGGGTCTTTTTGTATTGTGAGACAGTATCAGCGACGCTTTCAGGACCCGTTTCAGAGCCGCTCTCAAAAGGATTTGATAAGTTTGTGCCTGTTCTAGTAGAGGCTGCAAAGCTATCTTGCCCAGAGCTGGCGACAAAATTGCGGCTCTTTTCTGAGGGTGCGCCTCCTTTGCGGAATGTAGGGCCTAGGCTAATTTCCTCGGACCAGAAAACATTTGTTTGTTGTGGTAAAGGATGCATATACATGTCCGGGTTCTCCTTCTCCAAGATGGCGCGGGCGAGCTGATCTCTCTTAGCCTTCTTTTTCTCCTGGCGCATGGAGGCTACTTGGTAGCATGGTGTGCAAGCCAGTACATAGAAGAGAAGTGACTGGACTCCGGTAGCCAGAGCCATTGTGTCGTTATTTTGTGTTTATGTACGGTAAACAAAAGGGGTATGTGTTTTTTTCTTTCTTTTTTCGTAATTGTGATTTGGAAACGTGCCGGAGAACGACTGTGGCTGGTCGTTACACCGGCATCAACTGCAGGTAGACGTCTGTGGATGTGAGTTGCAGAATGTATAGCAGCCGCAGATTGGATCCAGATATTGAGGCGCAAAAGCCAGATCACTCTCAGGGATGGATGAGCTGTGTAAGAGAACGGTACACAGCAGCTTTGAGAGATCAGGCAAATTCAAAAGAAGATCGGCGCCTTATGACGATGCCGGGTTTTCTGCAGCCGCTGGGAAGAAAACGTAGTGTTTGTTTCCGGGTGAGGGTAATACACCAGGTGTTTATCTTCGAATGTGGCAAAGTATATCGTCGAATGTTTGGTACTTTGAATTGAATATATGCCACCAATAAGCTAAATGGTGGCTAGTCCTTATAATCAAATGTAACTCAGGCACAACCAAGAAAGTGTGGGAGCCAGGGGCCGCAGCAGAACACCAATCGGATCAAGAAGGATCTGAATGCACTGATGAGCCGCAGCACTGGAGTCCTAAATGATAGTCCGTAGGCGGCCAAATAAAATTCGATCCAAGGTGCAAGACGAAAAGGTCGTCTATGGGTGGCTCTAAGAGCGAGATGAAGGCCAGGTGCTGTAGTAAAGAGTCAAGACGGTGGAACCACGAGATGGGCGAAACTGGCGAGACTGGTCAAAGACAGGCAGATTGTGGGCGGTGGCACAAGGACTTGGCTGTGATATTGGGGCTCCGATGAGGGTTGTTGTCGATGGAAAGATTGGTGACCAAGAAGTAGAAATGCGCGGCTCTTCAAAAAGATAACTTCAATCAAGGGAGAAATAAAAAAGTCGGAGGGGCGGATCGTGCAGAAGAAAAATACGCCGAAGTGCGACGGTACTGTACATATGAATGTATGTGGATGCTCGTGGACGTCGTAGCAGCAAAAGGAGTTATGCGGGAATATATCAGAACTGGCGCTCAGAGTTCGTAAAGAATCGAGATATTTAAAAGGCCAATCGTTGACGATGAATATGCTTAAAATGGCGATTTAAAACAGTACGACTGGATGCTTGGTGAAGATCGTCAATCAATGAAATATAGCGATAGCAAAAAATAAAAGTAAGAATATATGCAAATTAAAAACGAAACAAAAAGCAAGAATATCCAAGGTCAAAGGTGGCAGTCAACTTCGCAGGTTGTTACGAATTGAAAACGTAACTCTAATACTGGCGCAGTCCAAGACAGAAGGAGACTGCGTGGCACAGCCAAAAACAACCAACGACGAGAGTTATCTAATGGGTAAGGGACCTTGGGTATGACGGCGGCGGGCTTGGCAGGTGCAAGTTGGATTGCAGTCAAAAACAGGGCAATCAGAGCAGGAACGGGCAGGGCCAGGAGTTGGCAAGAAGTCAGAAAAGGGAAGGGGGGAAGAAAAGCCTCGTAGGTAGATATTCCGAAAAATAAGCAAGAAGGCAGAATAAACGTTCCACAGCTTTGCAAAAAAATGGAAAGTACACAAGTTGACGTCGCTGTTCAAATATCACAATCTTTAACGACCAAAGGAGCGATATACGAGATGCTGATAATAATCCGTGGTATTTTGCGTGGTTGGGGTTATTGGGACTCTCCTGTTATTTCAAAGGGCCTGATAATTCGCAAAAGAGGATCGGTCGTTTGCGGAAATGCAGGGAAAGGCTTATTAAAAGAGAGGGGGAAAAGGAGCGTAAGCAAACTAATCGCCAGCGCCGATTATTTCTCGGTGAGCTAAGCGTTGTCTTGAAAGGAATGGACGGTGATGGTATATCGCCTCGGTATTCACCTGTTGCGGTGCAGAGCAGAAGAAGAAGAAAAAAAGAAGAAGAAGGAAGAAAAAGAAACGAGCAGAACTCAAGCAAATGAATGGCGAAGCTAGGCCCAGAAATAGGAGAGATATGTGCGGTCGTTGTTCTCGAGACTTGAGGGTATCTGTCCGTGGGCTCGTTCTTTTCCCTCTGGCAGTTGCTTCATGCCTAGTTTGATCGTGGAATGGTAATCTGCGGCCACTACTCAAATCAGCAAGGAATAGAGACAAGAGTTTAGGGAACCAGATATGCCATGTCACGCTACAATGCACGTACCGCACAAGCTATTTGTTTTTTTTCTCATCCCACCTCACAAGAGCAAATGTATGTGGTTGGGATAGGCCGGCAGGGTCACATATTGGATGATAGAAGGTGGTGGGTGCTTGATCGGCTCCGTATGAGCATCAGTTTGATATTATATTGTACTGGCCAGGGACAACAGGAGGTCCGGATGAGATACAGGACGGCCTTAAACTACTGGAGTAAGTGTTGGCCGTGGAACATGTATGAGCAAAAACGGAGCACCACGATCTTAGTTGGGAGACAGCGTTAGCAACAGTATATTCAGATGGTGTACTCTTTCGGTATACAATGCATTTTCCAGGAGCTCTTTATCATAGGAGGTCTTTATCACAGGAGCACTATACTCGGCTAAGAACTGGGGCTGGAACATCAAGTACAAGCTTCGACGCCCAGGCGAAGGTCTGTTCGCCAGTTCCTTATGCTAAGGAAGGTTATTCTAGAGCCTCGCTTCATTATAGACAGCCACCGGCCTCCCCATCAACACGAGGAAAGTGAATGTGCGCACTCAAATTACAGCTTTATACAAATCAGCCCAAGAAAGCCACTTTATCGAAGGATAGCGGCATATAGTGGCATATTATACACAGTTATATGAGTTTGAATTGGTGGGATATTGACTCCATGGCGGCTAGCCCGTACCGCCCGGCCTACCCCCACTAACAACTAGTCTTAGGGTTTTCGGTGAGCTGCGAGATGGATTCCAGCGCTAAACTCAAATATTCTCAACAAAGCGGAGTCCCGGAATCCGCGAATAAGCTCGCCATTGTCCAAGAGGCCATCCTAGGGCTACAAGTGGAATGAAATGAGCTAGAAGTTTAGGCCGCCGAGACTATTGACAGTCACATCACTATATGAAGGCAAGTAATTGGAGTTACGTTCCGGGGGTACTTGGCAGTTACTGCATTTAGCAAGTCACTTGGTTGTTTCGTGGAGGTAGATTGGGGATTGGTCATATAGGATTTTCTAGGCTCGTTGGTTATTTGAAAGCATATTTCGGTGGGAGGTTATGACAAGAGGATGTGAGCAATTTGCTAACAAAGACCAGTAGTCTAGAAATAGCCCTGGGCGATGTTATTGGAGAGCAGATAATTGTCATATAACTCCCACGTCCAATACGAAGGCGCAGCAGGATAGTGGCGACCGGGGACATACTATCACAATATATTGGTATTTGCTGGAGGATGGCCACGTCTAGTATGTTGCGTGTTTCTGGTTATTTTTATTCATAAATTTTTTTTTTCATACAACTATATTGTTTATTTAAAGGTGCAGATCTTTGGCTAATACATACATGCATTGTCTATCACTCGCTCTTTTGAGCAACCGTACCAACGCCTCAAGAAACTATTTTCCCCAAATACAACAGGTCAGAATCTAAACCATTTGTGTCTTGCCATTTCAATAACAAACACCTTCCCTCCCGCTAAGCTCTTAGATCGTAACTCTCATGATACCTTTTACTTGACATAATCCCATCTGTTCATCACCCATTCTGACCTGCCAAATCCAAGTTTCCCTCATCCACATCTGCATTACTCGTGCATCTGATATTCAGTTTTGATCCAAGATTGGTATTTGCATCATGCAAGGACTTTACTTGTCGCATATTGGTTAACCCCTCATTTCAAAGCTAACTATGTGCTGTATGCCCCTCTCTCCAACCCCATCAAATACTTCTGCAGCAAAGTGGAGAGGCCAGTTCAGCAAGGTAATCCACTTGTGAATGATATGTGCCGATAGCGTAGTTTCCGGGCCGAAGCACTAGAGAATCAGTTTTGGTGATGGGAAAATTGGAAAACATGGAGAACCGCCTAACTTAGGTTGGAGATCCCCTGATTGTACGTAAAATATTGTCACTGGTACTTCCAGCCTCCAGCTTAGGCTTGCAGAAACTGAAGTATATACTACAACAATATCTAGGGTCCGACCCAGACATTGTCTAATTTTGATACTTTGTAAAAGACATCATAACTCGAGCTGACATTGCAATAGAGTCAAGAATATATCTTCACAAATGTCAACCCAAAGATAATCCCTCACACCTATTCGTATTCTCTTTTCTCCTTTATCAGCACAACGTTAATCATTGCCACCCACTCATCGTATCCCGCAACCCCCCCTCGTGTCAACTCTACTCCGCATATACAACACTTCTTAAGCGACTCCCCGAGCCGACATTTCATTCATGCTCTCTATTTTTGCCCAACCGTAACAACGCTCAGTCCCATACCCACCACACTTCTATCAGCTGGATGCCTATGCAGAGTCGATCAGGGTCAAGTAACCCTCCTGTATTAATTGAACTTCTTATCTGCATCAAAGTGTAGGCTAGATTTGGAGGATAGCTTCCGCTTTGACAGCTTCCACAGACATCCTGCGGATATGAAACCCTGGGTGGTAAACCCTGTGGTGGCCACAGACTGTAGATCGTTTGATCCTGTAATTCATAATGTAGCTAAAGGGACTTTGGAACATGTATATATTGGGACAATGGTGTGTTGGCTTCTGACAGGAATCATAAAGTCTAAATGTTGAGTGGGGAGCTGTGGATTGTGTAAGACCATCAATATATCAATGGGAGTCCTCTTCAATTTCATAGCAATCTAGACTATTGTGGTACCAGCTAGAATTCTTGGAGACAATTTCCTTCCGTATTTGTGGCTAATGTCACAATGTGATCTCGAGCCCCCAGTTTTAGTTTCCATGGTATCTATCAGTGACGAGAATATATCTAAGTAACAATATTCCTGTGAGACAAGCGACTGCCCTCATGGATTCTTAGGAGGAGATTGTGAAAGAAATACACTCTATTAAACTCCCCCAGTCCACCACCTATAAACGAGAGGCTGTGTTCCACAGAGTCATGTCATTTATTTCGTTGCCATCTACATGACTTGATGTATACGCAAAAGGCCTTACTATAGCCAATTTCCCAATCAAATCAAGATCAACATCTCCCGCTTCATACCTCCCGTCTGCTCTGCCGAAACTCAGCACAGACAATCTCATACACCCGAGATGTACTCTCAGTCTTATTCATGCAGTTGGTCACGTGACAGTTTCATGTTTTTACCTTGATCGTCTCCCCTTCATACCAGTGTCACAAGGCGAATCTCGCTCAAATTCTGCATTCTCCTCCAAATAATCGCCGTTTAGTATTAGGATACATTAATTCTTGGGGCTGTAAGGAGAACCTCTCTATGGAATGTACAAGCCTGGCGGGATGCCTTCCGGCATGTGAGAACATGTTTCTATCCCTCTCAATGATATTATGTGGCGGGGATATGTATGCTGTTGCCCTTCCAGCTTTGATGATGTGATATTATGCGTGGTAAGAGAATGAATAGTTGTATCAAGTGTAATCCTGAATAACTCATCATGAAACGATTAATCAGTCACCGATTGGGCTCGGACTGTTATTTGGGGTTGCAACCCTAGTAATACCCGATAACCGATGGGTTGACCTGATGATGTTTACACATGTTGACAGCATCTCCTATGAACAGAAATGCAATAGGTAATATCGATGTATTAAACCTGATAGAAACAGGAAATTTGGCGTTAATATCTATCATATATAAGGTCATTAACATAACAGATAAATAGCAATCTTACTAAAGCCCTGGTATTGGCACTAGTTGCCCGCAGGCGAGTATCGGATACACGGCATGTAGCCAAGCAAATTAGACGATGATCCATATTAACATCACCAGCGCCTCAGGCTTATCAAGCAACACGTCTCTGTTTAATGGAAATTTGATATTGAAAGAAGAAAAAAATACAAGATCGAATACGATGCCATGTGGCCAAACCCATGAGGAAAAAAAAACAAAAAAAACAAAAACCCAGGCATAGCGCAAACAAGAAAATGATGAACGAAAAACACAACCAGAGATACCACTTTCCATTTCACAGCCCACAAGAACAGTTGCGTGACGTGATGCCTCCTCTTTCTTTTTGTATCAACACAACGAATGAAATCCGAGAATGAATACAGGAAATATACAACAAAAGGAGGAACAATAAAAAGCAAAACCCCATATGCGACGACTCAACATAGATGTGCCGTCTTCAGTTGAAAAAAAAAACAAAGAGCATGACAGAAACCCAAATAAACACAACGAAGAAATCAAAGTAACCATATTTCCCTTCCAAACCATCACCTAGACGCTAACGGCGACTAGTCCAACCCAAAGACCGACCAGAGAGGCCATGGAAATGCGGGTATCAAGTCTATCATCCCATCACACCAACTGCCACCAAAGCTCGTCATCGGATATTTCCATCAACTAAGATCATATAATCGAGTTAAACATCTTACATTTCCCACTCCTGCCCATCACGGATGGTGGAGTGAGCGAGGGCAGTGAAGGTACCGTACGCCTTAGAAGGCTTCGAGGGAGCCTCCGTCTTCTGGGCGGAGGAAGTAGCGGCCTTGGCGGCAACGGGCTCCTCGGTCCAGGTATCCTCAGCCTGCTGGTTGACAGTCTCCTCGAGAGGAGCAGCGGCGGCCTTCTTGGCCTTCTTGGACGACTTCTTGGTGACGGTGTTCCACTCAGAAGACTCCTCGGTGGCAATAGCAATCTGCTCCTCTTCGGACAGACCAGAAGAAGTAGCAGTGGGAGCGGCAGCAGCAGGAGCGGGCTTGGGGGCCGCAACGGGAGTGGATGAAGTGTCCAGGGGAACGACGGGAGCAACAGGGGCGGACTTAGGGGCAACCTCAGTCCAGGCGGCGTTGGACCCGTCCTTGGCTGGGCGGCCCTCGGCGATGCGGGCGGAGCGACGCTGCTTCTCCTCAAGAACCTTGCGGGAAGCCTCGGCCTCGGCATTAGCAGCACGAGCGGCCTCGGCCTTCTTGCGGTTCTGACGCTGCTTCTTGGTCTCAACAGGTGCTTCCTCCTTCTTGGCCTTCTTGGCCTTAGGCTTGACATTCTCAGTGTCAGTCAAACGGAGGATCGAAGGGCCAGAAGAGGGGGCCTCGAGCATGTCGGCAACACCAGTGGAGTCGACGGGCTTGGTCTCGGGGGAAGTAGCGGGAGACTCCTCAGGGGCTTTCTCGCTGCTGACCGAAGCGGCAGTGTTCTCGTCGTGCGAGTCAAACTCTTGGGCAACCTTGGACTGCTTGACAGACTTGACCTTCTTCTTCTTGTTCTTGGAAGCGGTGGTCTTGGAGGCAAGCGCAGTGCCTTCCTTCACGCCAGCCATCTGACGGGCAAACTCAGCGTTGGAGAGCTCATCGGCATCGTCGTTCTTGGTGTTGTTGGACTTGGTGGTGACATCGGCACCGGTGGTGGTAGCAGCAGCAGCAGCGGCAGCGTTCTTGAAGGCCTTGGAGCGCTTGGCCTTGGCCTTGACAGACTTGATAGGAGCGGTAGCAGCAGCAATGACGGGAGGAGCAAGTTCCTTCTTGTTCTGCTTTCTGGCATGAACATAGTACGCGGCGCCAGCAATGGCACCAAGGGCCAGGTAGCCGGTGATGGTAGCCGTAGAAGTAGTCATTGTAATGTTGTGTATGTGTGTGTGTGTGTGTGTGTGTGGATTTTCTTTTTTTGCTTTGTTTTGATTGCACAAGTAGCCTTGACCAGACGTAGAAACACGCAAAAAGGGCTGTTACGACGGCGAATTTCTGGTGGCGAATAAATGTAGAAAGTCGACCTTGAAAGACAAGACGACTACGCTGTAAAGTGAACTGATGACAGCTGCAGGTTTCTCAAGGACGTCAAGATGTCGGGAAATGGGGGATTATGTAACAGCCTGCCGGAGGAGTTACAAAAGACGAAAATGAGGATCGGGACGAGTCGAGAATCGGATCGTTGACCGGGGAAAGATTGGACGCGAGAGTGAGAACTGGCGACCAGGAGCAGGGGAAATTAATAGAGACAACGGCACGTGTCTTTTTTTTTTTTTCTAACAAAGTTAGGGTGTATAGTGAATTGACTTGTATAAAAGAAATCAGTGACGAATGGGAGAGAGCGAGGCTATGCAATGTAATGCTAGGCGCACAATGTATAGCTATAGAAACGCGAGAAGCGGGAGAGGCTCAAGGTAATTAATGGGAGATGTCGTAAATTAGTGACAAGTAACGCACTGATGAACTGATGATGAGAGATTGGGAGATCTTCGTGAGAAGTCTTGATTAGATTGTAGAATGGATACGAAGAAAAGAAAGGAAGACAAATTCGATTCTCTGAGAGGAAAAAATAAAGTAAAGCTGGTGCTAGAGCTGGCAAGATGGGGACACCTTCTTTCCTGCGGTGCTGGAACTGGCAAAAACGGGGAGGACCGGCTGAAAAAGGCCACTCTGGACTTGTCTAAGCAGGAGCGATGTCAAGCAGGGCACAAGAGGCGACGTAGCTTCAAGTTCTGATCAAGTCTGAGTGTGGCTTCTGTGGGATTGTATGAGCTTCTATTTGGAAGCAGAGACAGGGGGTATGGAAACTGGGGAAATCAAGTGATTAACACCGTTGTCGATATTGTAAAATTTATAGAAGTGGAAACGACGAGGCAGAAGAGCGGTCGACTTTTATAGTTCAATTCTTCTTAATTCTTCATCCAATATTGCTTGATTTGCCACCCGTTTTCTTATATCTTGCCATTTTAGACAGTTGTGAGCCATTTCTCCAAATCACATCAAGATTGTGTTATCGTACTAGCTCTAGTTTTATCAATATCTGGTACCCACATATGTGTTGTCTAGATCCATCCATATGTGGCGGCTAGTTGGTGAATATCAGCTTACATAATACGAACGCCACATCAAAATGGCATCTCACAAGAAATATGAATGAAGTGGTGCGATTGCAAGAAAGCCAAATTATATATTTTAACTGTGTGAAGCCATAAAACAAACTCAGTAGCAGAAAGAAAACAATACCATGAGGTTCAACATAAAATCTCACGCAAACCGAAAATCATTAACCGCTACACCGTAGTCGGCCGGCCCATGCACCATAGCCTGGTATCGAGCCCAAACGAACTATGGCCCCTGAGTGTGGCTCTCTGCACATCATACCAGCAAACCACGCAGCAAGGCTAGTCGGGGCAGCTCGTGACTACTGCTTGGTGCTGCACCGCGAACCTGCAGCTAACATACAAGTCATACAATAGTTGGGATATTATCAAAGGGATGCCATATATGTGGAAGGGATATGTCGATTGGCTTGTGGTTTGCGAGGTGAGACAAGGGATAGATAAGATGTCTTGTGTTCATCTTGGTGGGTCGGCACATGCCACGATTGGTTGGGACGTGGCCCCTTTTTAAGGCTCTGCCGTATTATGTCGATTTAGGGTCCATGATAAAGGAAATTAGAGCTCAAGATATACGCCACAAAGCCACAAACACCGTATAACTTGCGATGATCATTGCGAATACATCTGTTATGTTATTTACATATATATCATAAGATGAGTGGCCCTCCCCGGCTTCTGTTTTCTCTTGACACTATCATGGCTAAGAGAAATCCCTGCGGATACCCTGTTGGTAAAAGCAAAGCCTGGCCTGATGTCGTCATGCCAATTAGCCCCATGAAGCCTCCACACAGGCGACGATCTTCAGCCACATCATCGAGGCCAATATTCTGTCACATTATTCATCAAGAGAGTTACATGGAGTATATATTCATTGCCAGGAACGCGGATGAACAATCGATACGGAATGTTGATAGGCTTCGTCATAAATGCATTAGCAGAACAATTCACCTGGAATCATCCAGAAATAGAACAATAGGTGTTGGAAAGGCTATGCTATGCTGCCCCATATGTGGGCTTGAGACGGAGGTCGTGGCCGGCTATACCGGGGAGATGCTTAGGGTTTCATGCGGGAGAGAGAGGCCGTTACTGAGGCATTTGAAGTAGCGATGAGAGATGATAAAGCTGATAGCGGATCCAAGACTGGGGGTTTTGACATCTGTATCGCACAGACATCGTGACATTCTGAAAGACAATCTACCAGAGAGGGTCATGATAAATCAGTGTGTGTGAAAAATACAAGGTCAAATGATGAAGATATCAATATTGATGGCAAGTCACGGCCGATCGTATTTAACTGTAAAAATAGTTTTGTTGCATGAATGATATGAGACCCGACTTTGGAACGTGACAAATAAATCAGGACTTGATTAGAATTGATTAATCAGACAGGCAAGCCTCGCAACAAATAAGATATATCCTGATGAAAATCGTGAGGCTGAAGGTGGATATTCAACTTATCTTTGGTGCTGGCGATCTACAACGCCTTGTTAAGTGGTACAACCAGACTTCTTCGACATGAAAATGGTCATTTGCTCTGATAAAGTGCATACGAATATCCAATATTATGTGTTATATTGTATGGCGATGTCCTCTAGAAGAATTGCTATCAAAAATATGGTCGTCATGCTTATTCCTGGCGGCTCCAAGCTAAAACCGACGGCGCTGGCGATCTTTTGTTGCATCCAAGCAATTGCCCCATAAGACGGTTGGAGACGATGATTCCTTCCCCTTTCTAATCTCTATCTTTGCCTACTCATAATCGACGTTGAGATAAATTCTAACCTTATCCAATCTTTTAGTATTCTTGTAAATATATATAGATACCGGCACTTAATCATAGTATATATTAACTTCTTGTTGATTCTATCATTTAAATATGGCTCCCCGCAAGATTATCATTGATACCGATCCTGGTACGGCGATAAGCCCCACTCTGCCGTCTTTTGGTATCCCATCATAATCTCCGCTTCCGGTTGCTAACGTGTATTTTTGACAGGTGTCGATGACATCCTCGCTATTCTTTTGGCTCTTGCCGCCAAACCCGAAGAGCTTGAGGTTATTATGATCTCTGCCACTTACGGAAATGTCCCTCTCACTAGGTACGATTGATAACTTGAAAAATCACGTGACCAGCAATATACTGATAATAATTCATAGCTGCCTGAAGAACGTTGTGAGTCTTTTCCATGTTTTGGAGAAGGAGTTTGAGTGGAGAAAGGCTCAGGGTCTCTCCGAGGGCTACGAGGCCCTCAAGGCCATGAAGCCCATCGTTGCTGTTGGTCCCGAACATCCTCTGGAGGAGGAGGCTCTCATGGCTGATTACTTCCGTAAGCTTCTAGAACACTTTCATGATCATGAAGAGGACGCCTTATACTGACACAATATAGATGGCATAGACGGTCTACATGGTGTCCACGAGCAGCATCCCCACCTGAGTCCCGCCGACACTTGGCAAGCCCTTTTTAAGGGTGATACCGAGACTGCGTCTGAGCTCACCCATCTTTTCACTCCTTCCACCAACCCTTCTCACCTTGAGATCATCCGTCTTCTCAAGGAGAACCCGGCTGACTCAATCACCCTCCTCACTGTCGGCCCTATGACTACCGCCGCCCTGGCTGCTGCCACCGACCCTGAAACCTTCCTCAAGCTTCGTGAAGTCGTTGTTATGGGTGGTGCTGTCAACGTCCCTGGTAATATCACACCTGTCGCCGAATTCAACACCTATGCCGATACTATTGCGGCCGCTCGTGTCTTTGCGCTTTCGTCTAAGAAGCCTGCGAGTACCATGCCGACTCTGCCCTCGGAGCTGTCTAAGCTCCCTGCGTACCCCGAGGCTCTGTCTCGGAGACTGCGGATTGCTTTGTTCCCACTAGACATTACGACACCACATTTGTTGATGCGTGATACCTTCAATGAGGCGGTCAAGGAGAATCTGGCCAAGGGGTCACCGCTGGCTACTTGGGTCAACCATTTCATGAGCAAGACTTTTGCCCACATTGATAGTTTGATTTCGCCCGATGAAATCCCAGGTCTCTCCCTTCACGATCCGTTAACTGTGTGGTATGCCATGACGAATGGAGTCGGCTGGGAGACGACTCCCAAGCCGGAGGATATCCGTGTGGAGACGACTGGCCAGTGGTCGAGGGGCATGCACCTTGTTGATAGACGTGGGCGGAAGCGTGCTGAGGATATGATTGTTAAGCAGGCGACTCCCACGGAGCCGGCTGTGACGCAATCGGAGATCCCTAACGATGAGAATGGTTGGTTGAGTGCGGTCAGAGGTAACCGGATTGATCGGTATGTGAAGTCTCCTGGTGAAGACATCTTTGCGCCGTTCCTTCTCAAGCGGATTTTCCATTAAGGAGGCGGAAAGAGAACATAGCACATACACATGAATATATAGGAATACCCACCTGAGAGAACCGGTTCTTTGTAAATATATCTTGAAATTCGTATTGATTGTGGGTATCACAGGCACTTGTATAGTGCGCTTTATGTATCAATGTATAACTCTGCCAACTCGCTCAATGCTGTGAAGACTCGAAGTCCCAATTGGAGCAATATCATTCACCACCTTTTCCAACAACCGTGTTCCGGCTTTTACCCAAAAGACCCCCGAGTTTATGTAATTTAATTTTAACCCATGACCCACCTCTCACCATATTTTGACGCTATCGCTGGCTCTCTTGTCGTTCATCCCGTATCACACAGACGCCACCATCTGCAGCCACCAAACACCCACCGATGATGCTATTGGAGTATCCTGCACCTTGGCTGCTAGGTTACCAAGCTACCCCCAAGTTCTATCCGCACAATATTCTCCATAAGGACTTTCTTAGTATCGTCCAGTCCAGTATAAACCATCCAAATCATATATGCTTCGTCGTGCCAATTTGGGATCCCTTGACCTTGGTCCAATCAATACTAGTGTCGAGTTCGTCATCTACTAAACCTACGGTGCAAACATTATCACCGCGGATCATGTAAAGGCCTAGTGGTTGGGTAAAGGAGGGTTCTTCGTCATCGGGTTCGCGGATTGAGCGTTCTTCAGCATCTTTGAGGACCTAGGATAAGAAGTTAGCAGCTAGTGGTAAAATATGAGGGATGAAGGGGTGGTTGGACATACGAGATTGGTGTTGTTATCGGCTGCTACTAAGGTTCCGACGATGATTCTGGAGTCAACGGTTACGAGAAGAACTTTCTCTATAGCGGATGTTAGTTTCGGTGGCACTGGAGTTTTAATAAGCACATGTTGGGGTGCGTACTCTGAAGATAGGCTCCTAATGTCGCCATTTTGTGTGAAGATGTGATTAGGTTAACGGGGAATGTCTGGTATAAAGAAAGTGTCGTGTGATGGCGGTACAGCCCAATGAGCCAAGGAAGCTTGAGGTGAAGCCTGTGCTCGAACTAGTCGAGTGCTGGATACAGTGAGGCTAGTCTGGTGATCGAGAGGTGGTGGAGTATTGGTATCGAAGTATAAGGGGATGATTAAAGAGTGTGTCTGTCAAATTAAATTAATGAGTAGCAGCAATTAGATCATAGAGAAGGTCAAGTATCGTCACTGTAAGGACGTCCAACGCAGCACTTGCTTGCAGCCCCAGGGTTCATGTTCTCGCGATACCCAGAAAGCTTCTAGCTACGACGGCCCGTCAGTTAAATTCGACACTTATTTACAGCTGCCATATATAAACTCTAAAATGATGATGCGTATTTAGGGTTAGTATATTTAGCACAGTGTTTATACTATTTCACACATTCTTTCTCTTGGTATTGTTGTCAAAACAAACCTAAGCCAAGTGAAAGAAGATGTTGTCTCTCGACCATCTTGCAAACATGTTACACGGTGCTACCCATCATGGGCATTATTACAGCTACCCTAGGGCGAAGAGCTATCTAGATGCCTTCTTTTGCGGAGGGGCGTGTGGCCAGTAGTGGCCCAGTATCACCGCTTCAGCGCACTTGTTCCGCTTATTTACCCGTTAGTCCTGGAACTATACGACAGATTCTCTTATATTGCCGCATACGCGGTAGCGGCACTATCATATATGGGAAGGCTTGTGCCTGAGACGCTTAGTGATGTATCGCGGCACACGAATGAGTAGGGCGGGTTGAAGAGTCGGGAATAGATGAATTGGACGGCCAACGATCTTTGGGTCGGAGAACAGGTAGGGCAGTGATAGGGATTATCGGGTGTTCCTGAAGATCGCCAGACAATAAGGGAAAAACGCTGAAAGGGGAGTAGGCGGGGACATAATGCAGATCGATCGGTGGGAAGGACTTGGAAGGATCGTTGAATTTTCGGGCACAGCGTCGGGAGAGGATATTGGCAAGTATTAAAGCGACAAATCGAGGATTTGTTGAAATGAGACAATGACAGAATGGCCGGTGAGTATAAATCACCACTGTAGTGTCTAGAACTCCCATATAGAATGGCCCTCATTTAACCGAGGCTGTTATAATGTGGCGTTGACCGCCGACCGCCGACCGCCGACCGCCGACACTCCTTCCTTCATCGGCGATTTATCTTTGTTAGATAAACACTGTAGTATGAATCGGTCCTCATTTTCTACAGTCGCCCGCTAGTGTACCGGCACATACTCCTAGACAACCTATAAAGGCCCTTGCCCGTCCTTTTCCTCCGCTAGCCTCGACCCATCACAGTAACATGCATACTGAATTCACACAAATCGGTCTCTGCCAGCATCACAACGTCGTCAATCGCATCCTCGGCTAATTAGCATTGCCCATGGCCCAGATCAGCAGTGTATAACACGACCATAGTGTGCAGTAACTACACACGAGTCAGCCCTCTTACCCATGTATCGGCAGATCTAACTCGGCACCCTCCAGCACCCATCCTCCCTCTCTCTACCTACCTTGACATGCCCATCGACCAATCTGATTCGATCATCTACTTGCTCAGCCAAAAAGCAACGGCACACCCAGTCATACGGCATGCATTTCCCAGCCCAGAATGTGCCGAGTCAATCGTGGTCTAGATCGAGGGGCGTGAGGACGTGTGATAGTGGGGGTGAAACTTGTAAGTACTTGGTACTAATGACATTATACTTACGAAATATGCATTTGGTCCATCGAGGGGGCACCCAGAAATATGGCACAGTGGGTTGATATTGCACAAATGAAGACTGCTTGTACTTGGGGATATACCTGCCCAAACTGATGGCCAAGTATCACAACCGCGTATTGTTTACAAATTTGGAAGACACAAGTTTGAGGTAAGTACACCGAGTCTAGACTATGGTCATTCCGAGGGGGAAACTAGTATTGATTAAAGACATCAAGGTAAGTGATTGGAGAGAGAAGGTAAGTGATTGGAGAAAGAAGGTCGTAAGGGCTTATGATAGTAGGGACACCGGGAAATTAGTGCCAAGGTATAGAGGAGAATGCTATAACCGCGCAATAGCGAGCCACCAAAGAAGCATACTAGTTTTGGTATCGTCCAACTGAGTCAGTTGGCAGGAATTCTCCACTTCTATTGTGTAGCGAGCCCCAATATCAGGTTTCGGTATCTAAATCTGCCAGATATGGGGCGATCCGCGTATATGACAAAAGGCATTATAGGAGTCTTGTCAGACCGAGAGGTGACCGGGAAATGAAGAAGGAAAAAGACTGCAAGATCTTATTTCTTTAGGGTAGGTTAACTGTGTTTTAGCGATAGGTTAGCAACTAAGAACTCATGCATCTTTGGCTAGGATAGTACAGTGGCTTCTGTGACGAGTTGTCCCGGGAGACTACACGGAAGTAACAACTCTCATTCTTGTAACTGCGCACGGCCTCTCTAGGCGGCACGGCACATCTCGGAACTTGGCGAACTATGGGCTATACAAGGTCACGGTATGCAGAACGGTAAATCAGTTCCCCCCATTCCAGGACAAGGAGCAAATTGTCACCTAGGTTGTAGGCTTTAGGCTGAGATGGGGTAGTGACGGTGTGCTTGGTTATCAAAAGCGGGACAGTGTCATGTAGGAGAGCAACTCTATTTCCTAAAGAGGGTAAGTAACCTATGTTAAGTGGAGATGACTGAGTTGGAAGTATTAAGGCACTATGATGTCCTCACAAACAACATCAATATAAAGACGACTGAGGTCGAGAGTCATGGCGGCAAATGACTAGAGTATTGTGATACTTCTGTTGTAGTTTGATCACACTTTGTGATCATCCAATTTCTGCAAGACATTATCACAGTCCTCTTTTACCACCTTCATACTGTCTTTATTCCATCATCTCCAACTCTCGTCAGCATGCATCCCCACTCAACTGGGAAATGCCACTTAGCGCCATGGCCGTGCTTCTCTTTATGATCTCACATTGGCCATTATTGTATGAAGGGTATATCCCAAAAGAGGCAATTTCTAGCTTATAAGGAACCCACCACATGTGTCTGGTGTACTAGATTTACGCGGACATGAGCGAGGTGTGACGATAACCGTACTGGCCTCATAAGGGACAACTATGGGGATAGAGAGGTGAGGTAACTGATTCGGTGTGAGGGGCAAATTCGCCACTTAGTACGCAAGCGGAAATCATGGCTTGATCTAATCTGGGCCAAGATTACATATGATGCTCAGGGACGATGTCCATCGAGCGTGGCGATGATGACGGGGGGTTATACTCCTAAGAGGTCCCTAATACCGGATTGGATCCGGCTCCTATTCTCCATTACCTGAACTTAACAGATAGCAATCGTGATATCGTCATTGATCTTCTTGGCATACTCATATACCAATATTACCTACATTATTGCACTGATATTACGAGACGATCGTTTCTAGTCCAAAAGAACGAATTCAGTGTCCGGCTGCGTAGTATCAAAACTGCAAGATGAGATAATTGAAGGAGCCTTGACTGATCCGTCGGATACTCGGAGGGGCTATGTGGGCACACCCCGCGCAACCTCAGCTTCTTGTCGGATCTACAGGGGGAGCCAGAGTACTACTATGGAACCACAGTACTACTATGGAAGGTTGTCTTCCGAATAGTTTGGAAATGTACGAACTCCGTGAAATGATGCTGACGCACGATTGAAATTGGTCATCAACAGGTACAAATTCATGGATAGGAGATCGAAACGCCACCGTGCAGTAGTAGTTGCTGCGAATACAGGAAATCTCTGAGGAGCATATTGCAATATAAAGTTAGGAACTGACGTTGGTGTGATTCATCTCCCGACAATCGCTCGATGGGAACCAAATGCCAAGACCATTGGGTTTCGATAATGGGCAGTTCACGCCGCAAGATGTGCCGATATCTGGTAAGCATCATTAGCTTCAAAGTGTTCATACAGTCCCGAAATCCTCCCCTCCCAGTTGGTGTATCTGCAGTGAGACCTATCACAAGTTTACATGATGGAAATCACCCCGTTTTCATTCCAAACGCGATTCCTAGTGTAACAGGGCACCGCCTGATACCAGAGGATATATTCAGGTAATGTGATGATATTTCAACCGAATATTTGGAGATGAAGGCCGCATGGATATTCGCTAGCTATGACTGGTAATAATGAAAGAGCTGTGATTTTGTATGGTTTACTTTTATCAGAGCCTAACTCTAAGATTTATGACGCGGGGTGTACTCCATATAGAGCGCGATCATGGAGAGAAGGCCAGTTGGGTACAAATCTCAAAGGAGTGGGCTCTCAAGTGCGTAGAAGACTGTCCCCCAAGGAGAACTAGCTGATGCAAGCGTTTACAGCTATACCAAAATTTCCTGTGACTTGCTGACAGAGTAGAGGTACATAGACGCATCACAGCCTCAACTTCAAGGATGGCGACCGCAGATTATTGGAGAATATTCATATTCCTCCGAATCATCCAGACTTTTGTCTGCAATCTCCAATATATCTTGTCTCAACCCGCCAGCTCTGGCTACCAACGAAGTAACCTAACTACCGCCATTACTACCGAGCAATCCGCACCTCGTGATTATTCGCCACGCCACTGGAGCCCTAACGACAAAAAAAAGGCTTTAGTAACAGAGGAAACAAAGACACTGTATGCGCGCAAATTCATGCATTTTCTCGTAACATTCCTTTATCACACATCATTGAGGAAAGAACACGTCTGTTCGCCGGTGAGGATGCGGATACCGATCTAACTAGCAGAGGACCCTACTGGTTGATTCGGGCTCGGAAACACCAAATTTTCTAATCCCAAACATATTATCAGGTAAGCAACCAATCGTATCTGGGACATACCACATGCAATTATGAAATTATGCGTCATCAACAATCACAACAAGATCACCAATACGTTGTCGTAGGTAATTTGCCACTACAAAGAGTAGTTACTAAACGAGAGGTCCTTACCTCCCTCGTCAATGTTTACACCACGTGTCCCGAGTCAAGTCATCCCTGTAACCCGAGTTCACGAAGCCCCGCCAAATGTAGAAGGCAAAGAGTACCATGCATATGAAACCGCACTAGACGTCATAGAAGCATATTTTTGGGCGTTCGCGCACCGACGTTTAGGGGTTCGTCCTGATCACCAAATGACTCCGCAAGTGGAGACCTCCGTGGTTGGCATAGATTGGTGAATCTGAGGCCCATTTCATAGAGTGCTAAAGTGGGGACTAGATAGTGCGTAAATGTGATTGAGTGGATGGATTTTGACAGGGAAACCGGGCTGGGAACAAAAATTGTTATAACCGGTGATTGTGGGGAAGGCGTTGATGAAGGCAATAACTCGCTTTTGCATTAGCGATTGTTCCTGGGTGTCATTATAATATTTGGACAAGGTACTCAGGCCGGGCGTAATGAATCAGTAGAGATTCTGAATAGGAGGAAGATTGTAGACAAAATAAGCTTACGGGCTAGGTAGGCAGAGCTAATTCTAAGGGAAATAGGCCCTTGGATATGGGGCTTGGCTGCAGGACTCGAGATGCAGGTGGTCGACTGCAGGTAGCAGGACAACAGTAATTGTGGCTAGATGGAGAGGGTCGTGACAGAGGGCATAAAGACTGTGTGATATGGGTGGATGATGTGGGGTAGAGTGACCCAGCTGTGGGTTTTCCTTGCAAATGCAGAGACGATGGAGGTGCATGCAAACGAGCATGACTATGTGGCGATTATATGAACACCTGTAAGCAGCATCCAGATACTACACAGGCCGAAAGTCTGTAAACAGTCGATTACGAACTGGACCACCTCCGCTAATGCATGACGCAGGACTCCATACAAATAGATGTATCCTCGGAAGCATATATCTCGCCAAGTCTTTTGGCGATAAGAAATGCCAACGACGACTCCCATTCTTCCTCTAATGGATGAAAATGGACGAAGCATGGACCGGTCGAGAGTTCCAACCATGTTTTCTCATCGATGAGAACCATCAGGGATCTAGCTTCGAACCTCTCCGCAGTGAGCTCGGGGCCAGGAATGGCAATCCCCACGTCAGGATTAATGGAAACCCTGTCTGACGAGTCTAACAACATTGGCGATGTTCCATAGAATATTGCAATGTGTGGAGGAAGACGAAGCGAGGACGTAGAGCAGGTAGAGTGAGCTGGACGATTGTTCTGGTGGAGATAAATAAGTGCCACATCCGTGATGTTTGGATCCGCAGAGTATGCGCGGTAGCTCGAATGGGCGTAATCACAAGATCCGAGGACAGTAAATGGATTGGCCTGGCTGACCGCTCTTTGGTCAATGTTGGGGTGCTTCACAAATGACTAAGTACGTGATGATGACGAGAGGACGGCCAACCCCAAGGAACTTGATCATGTTTTATGCCCTGAAGGGAAAAATCAGCAGACATATTGAGTGAGCGATGTTTGCTATGGTGTCAGTGGTTATAATTATGTAGTCATAATATTATTATCATATTTTCCACTATGGGGGGGTTTACCTCATAGCCAAAAGAAAAAGAAAAAAAACCCGGCCATTGAACATTTGCCCATTCAAAGAATATCAAGTAATCAAGCCCAAGACTTTTTGACTGCAATTATGAAGCCCAGTCCACGAGTCGAGTGAGCGCTACTTTCACGATTCCTGCAAGCTTCCTCTCTAACCCTGAACTCTGTCGGCCTTTCATCTAGGCTAGAAACCTATTTATTGGTGTCGCTTCTGGCTACTGGCATGGTTCTATGGATATTGTCACTACGCCTCTCTACAAGTGCATACACACGTATACACACATATCTTGTATATCCATTCACAACAAAGGCTCAGTCCAGACGTGATACACCAACGGCAGTAGTCGACATAGTATTTACTACGTTCACGCCCCTAAATCCTTGGAAGATACATAATGCGTACATAGCCATCCCTTTGATCCTAGGCGGGCGAAGACTGCAAGCTCACGATCAACGCAAACATCACCAGAGGCCCAATTTTCACCATGTCCTCGCAGATTCCATGACAGCCATTACTACCAAATTAATTTCACCTTTTCTCGTTTACAGCGTCGTAGTCGTACTCAGAAGTATATAGCAATACACACATATTCTCAATGAATATACCAATTTAGCGGCTGTGTGTATGTACCCTGCCATGGCCAAGGTGGTATCGGATATGCTGCTAGGCTTGGCTTCATGCATGGGTGTGATTCAATCTTACCTTTGGGGACATCATGTAGTTTGGACGATTTAGGTTAGCCAGACTTTGGTCGTGCTGGTCTGGACGATGCATAGCTGCATGGTTGTAGGATGAGAGGAATAGAGATTAAAAGTTTGGGATCTTTGACGGGCTTGGGAGGGATTTGGGAATTGCGATAGTGCACAAGTGGGGTGTATGTGGTTGATATCAGAGCAAAAGTGAGAAGGAAAATAGCGACAGGCGTAGCCAAAGGGATGATATACAGTCTGAAATATCACGAGGACATTCTTGAGTATGATTAAGTAGCAGAGACCTAGAAAGCCAAAGCAATACCACAGGACATTATAGAGCACCTTTGGCCATGTGATGGCGTCTAAACATATGCTATGCTGATGTTTAATTGTAGGGATATTGCATTTATCCGCACTGTCTTGGCAAGATTACAATATATGAGGATAGCCACATGCAGTTTCCCCCAAGGTCTCACTTCGAAAAATATATCCCGTTTGAAGAATGTATTTCTCACTATGTCTCTGCTAAATCCCTAAATAAAGTTTTGAGGCGTCTGGTTCGTAGCCACAAATTCCCACAGCCGCCGCTACTGCACCTCTATCTTTCATATGCGTGTGTACAGATCAGGACCTATTCACGCCCCGTATCCCGTTACAGCTCCTTGGGTTCTTGCGCCGGCAGGAATGGAATTCTAAAGAAGGTGACTAGAGTTGATAACAAGGGGCAGGATCGTGAGATGGGTTCCCAGTGGTGTGTAGATTGCAAGTAGTGGGGCAATGGGGGAGAGAGAGAATTGGGCTGCATGGACGGAAAGATGTGAAAGATGTAAACATCGCCTTCTCGCCTGAAAGTTGACCTGGCCCGAGCAAGATATTGAGGTCTCCGGAAGTTGTGGGGACATGAGAAGCGCAAACTCACGTTGCTGTGAAAACACATTGACTAGGCCCGTCCATAGTCTATATGCCTGGGAGAAAGAGAGCAGCTGGTATATGAGACATTCTATCCTTCCCTTCACAGCTAAGAACAGCCACTAACCAAAGGTCATGGCTTATCCGTACAAACTCGTCGAGACATGTATATCTCCCTAGCTACAGGCTCTCTATCCCTTTAGAGATTTCAACCCAAGCTCCGGGCTCACTTACATGTCTATTTGCCTAGTCCACAAGAAATGATCCTAGTAAAAACTCAACTCCTGTACCGAATTCCAAAATGAGTAGTCAATATAGGCTACCAATGGAGGCACTTATATTAATGTCTGGATAATTCTGAATCCCGTCCACTCCTCTCCACTCCCGTCCACACCAACTGACTCGCGCACCGAGCTGTCTATTCCAAATTGAGACTAATATACACGGCAAAGGATCATATTCAGAGCTTGATGTCACGTTGTCAAACCAGTAACAAGGCCATCATTATGCCTAGTATCTCCACCAAATCTACGCCCATTCACAATGTCTCCCCATACACCTTAAGACCATGCGCCCTTTCCTTTGTGCTAATGGCCCTGTTGAGAAATTGTTCCAAATTGCAGAGGCTCACCACAGGACAGACCAAAAGGCTGATGAATTACATCACGGCTGTACTCCTTTCCACGTCGGTCTACATGCACGAACCATGTGTTTCTCGGGTATCCAAATATCATCATGCTGTTGAAGCCCTACACGCTAAAAGATGAAACCTGGCAATCCAGTCGGCAGTGGTAGTATTGGGTTAGCAGGGCATGAGGGCCTATATGAGGCACGTATGAAGGGCATGTGTGGTTGGTATGTGGAGATGAAACTTGGACAACGAAAAGTGACAATTGACGGGGATTTTGGCAGATCTAGGAACCCAGCATCAAAGTCAGCATCTGCTATTGCGCGAGTAGACTTGGTGGTGTTAACCAGGGGTCCATCGGTAGACGAAGTCGTATAGCCTAAGTCCCGCCTAGATATGGGCGGGCCACAACGTAGGTGAGGGTGTAGGCTTTTGTTATGGGAGGACGATCATGATAGGAAGCGGAGCAATACCGGTAATAGACGGCACAACTGACGCGCAGTTTGTCCCAATATAACTTGGGAATAAACGTGGTATTCCTCCATGGCTTGAAGATCCAACGTCAATAGGTGGACAAGACGTGGACGAATCTTGCAGCTATTTGACGCATCGGCAACCCAAGATTCTAAGTAACCAATATTCTGCCATAGACTTGTTGATCCCAGGAACAATGGCGTGATCTCCGAACATCTGATAAGACTGTCTAAGGGCCGGACTAGTTATTGGTGACAGGGACTTGCCAGATGGTTCTGAGCAACAGGCCAGTAAGGAGGAATATTGGACTGGCAATTGATTATTCATAGGGGAGCAGAGTCTGTTGCATATATTCTGGGTCGTTCAAGTAGTCATATCACGACGAACCTCATGATTGTTGTGTTTTGGAGAAGCATCAACGATATCGACCAGGACGAAGGATCGCCAGGGTGTAAACACAAGGTATTGGATCCGTAGTTAAGATATATCCCGGATATAAACCTGTCTTGTGGGGTAGCAGAGATACATACAATGGCAGCCAACAAGACATATTATGCACGCACGCACATTGCAACTGAATAATGTAGTATTGTCCGAACGGACTATGGGTAGCCGCAGTCGCTTCCCTATCCGCTTGTGCGATTTCACTACTAACTGATCTTGCTAGAAACCTTTTGTGGGACTTTGCGGTAGCAGTAGTGCCAGGTTTCTACTCAGTGTTCATGCTCATGTCACCACTCCACCGTCCCATCCTTGTAGTCTACAATACAACGGCTGCCCTCGGCTCGAAGCATGCCACAGTTAGTTACTATTTCCCCATCCACACTACTACCTCTAAACACACCTTTCTTCAAGCCAGACAGTCTAAACGTACTGTCTAGGCCTTATGCATTAGTACGCACTCGCTTGTCGTGGAGACATTTAGTCTACCTAGATTTTGTTCAGTAGGACTATCGGGGCCGTGCCGATATCGAAGCGCTGGGTGACATCGGCCAATATCGGAGTGGCCTCTCCCTGAACCCCAGAACGAGTCAGAAGCCGTTTTGCATAGCCTGTAGTTATGGTAGTAGTATGTAGCGTATGTGGGTGTCAGGACTGGCTGTGGGTTACTTTAAGGATCTGGACAGCATAGGCCCATACAACAAATTGGGCAGCGAGGATCTGTATATTGGTCTGTATAGAGAGGTTATAGGGAGACTCTGTATGCATGGGGTGGGCTGAAATTAACGAATTGGGTAAAACTACGAATTTTGTACGTGACAGAGGAGAGGAAGACGGGAAGGGAGCATTGCAAAAGGCAGTGGTCAAGATAGCCGTCCAGTGAGCCAATATCATTCATGATGAGAGATGTAATGTAATATATGGATCCAGTATCGCCCGCATAAACGGTCCTTATCGGGATCAAATACCAGTTGGCGGGCGTTCATGACCCAGAAAATCCACCTGCATATGTAATTCTCACTAGCTAGAGATTAGTAGCACCAACCTCGTAAATTGATGCCAGTCTGACCTCACCAGTGTCCTGTAACATGCCACCAAAGACGTCACTTCTGCACTCGCCAAAAGTCCATTCGTGGAAATGAGGTTCTGTGCTGGCCAAATGTGCGTTGTGGATGCTGTCGGCTTGGCAGGACCCTCTGCATCTACGGGAATAGCTCACAAATTATTAAACTGTGCTTCCATCGCATCCTGGCAGTGCATATGGTGATTAGTGATACATTGTACAAGGGCATCTTACTAGTACAACAATGGGCCCCCCGTCCGAATGAAATCCATCTAAACTCATGGAAATCCCTCATGGCACCAGATCCTCATGTCATGGAGTCTGAATCGACCTGAGTCGATTGTTTACTTTTTCGATGGGCATTCTCACTACTGTCAGCCAATCTCATAAGACCCACAGGCCCTCACCTGCTCCTCTAAGACACTCTTTACTTCCCCACTACGTCCCAGTATCCCCGATCCCAACACCGGCTGCCCGCCTGTCTACCCATCGTATCCACCAACAATTCCTTCCCAATACCAATCAAAATGCCTCCCCGCGCCCATATCCACGACCGCGCCCGCACTCAACCACAGCTTCTCAACCGCCTCTTCCTCCCTTCCTCATCTACCCCTTGCAAGTCTATACTTATCTATCGGGCCCCACCATTGACCACTCTTTTGTGCATCTAGATCATAAAATTCTGTGGCTGCCATTGTCTCTCATCACTCAGTGATTCCTTCTGTGGCACGTAGATCATACCAACAAATGTTTCCATCTGCGGCGGTCCCCGTGTCTCTGCAGCCAGCCAAAATTGTGGCGCTCGCTTGGTAAAGGGAAGTATGAACGATAATGGAGATCATAAGGCAAGGGATGATGTTGACTGAGTCGTAAGGTGTGTTCAACCTACTAAGTTGGCATGTAAATAACTCGCTAGAAGTAACGTGGGAATGGTCTTGCGGTGTGGGGCAATAATTCAAGGGAGGCGGATGCTTTGGTGAAGATAATCCATGATAGGGCCTGCATTATGAAATCATGAAGTGTAGATTGTGGTAATTAAGCATGTCTAGCCTGCCTTTAGGATTACATGATGCATTTTTATATGAAAGAGGCTTAAGATTTGAGTTGAGAACCCAATTAGTGGCCTGTTAATGTATTCAGCTTGAATATAGGCTAATTCCTACATTCTTATCCTGTTTGGAGTATTTTTTATACACCCAGGAGCACTGAAACAGTATTAGCATATGACTTTGCACCGTTGGGCGCACATTCTCATGAGGCAAGACCAGAACGTCTACAGTAAATTTACTGTGCATCCAAACGTATCTTGTTGCCAAAGGAAAAGACCGGGTATATATAATGTGCATGACTAGCCAATTACAACTCGAGAATCGCCACATTACCTACGATCAGCTACAAATTACACATAAACTAATGTTTTAAATCCCAATACATAAGTAATGTACACCAAAAATACCATCACGCACCTCTGATATTGACCGACCCGTCATATTCCACTCCCAGAACAGCTCCACATTTCCCAATGACGACATTCTCGACAAGCAACAATATGTATAAAACTAGCAGGTTCAAAACGTGTACGCCCATACCTTATGGGAAGGTGCGACCAACATCACTCGTTCGGGGTGGGGCATCCGAGTCACCTGATGTCACATGGGGTTCTTTCCGCAGCCGGACTTTCCAATTCTGTTGATAATCCTTGTCATATCGGCGGGTAAGTACTGAATAAAAGGGTAACGGCAGGAAAATAATAGGGACATGATATTTCTCAAAAGTGGCCCCAGGCAGGGGAGCAGGCGTACGACGAAATATGCAAAGATCATGGGCATCGAAGCCAGTCCTCTTTGGGTGGGTTTTGTCGTTTTTCAGCGGGAGGCGAAGGCGCCTCCGGGCGACTGCATTGGGGCCAATATATTATGAAATCGCGGTGTAAGGGAGTAGCTGGCTGGAGATTACGAACCAGCTATCTCTTGTGTTGAAATTATGTATTACTAGAAGCTGTGCTTTGGGGAACAAGCACCTTTAGCTGGCCACAGGACGCTAGCTGGGGAATAGAAATTGGGCCCTTGGCAAAGGGTTCAGATCTGCGAAGTGGCATGATATCTCTGGGGGACCTACTTTTCGCGGCGGGGTTTGTGGAGAAACCGATACCTTGGAAATATCTGGGGAACTCGTGTTTGGCCGCGGCAACCCGAACCTGATTTGGGGACGGAGGAACCTCATTAAGACTACACTGCACATTAATAAACACATGTAGGTACAGTGAAGCACAGATGGGGTCACAATTATGTCCTGCCCCCAAGGTCTCATCATTCAATGACTAACACGCAGTCAAGACGCCCTATACCAATGCTGTCCAATGGTCGTCCAACACAAAAGCCGTGTATATACAATATATAACACTGTAGTCGTGATGAAGTTGGTAGTGGTATCGGTCTATGCAATGCCATTCTCTCCAATTGAGACATTGAATACAGGCAATGCCTTATTAGCTAACCTTGTTTGGGGGGAGAGGTAGCATGGCAAGGACACAACAGCAAGTTCCGGTTTCCTTTGAGCCCAAACACTAACGCATGTCTATCGATGTCCGTAGGTCGGTAGCCGGACATTGGTGCGGAGTGTCTAGGATATGGAAGTACAAGTAGGATTATCGGTTAGGCTGGAATTTGTGGAGGATAGCGGGAAATAAAATCATGCATTCGAGTGAGGGATGAGGAAAGACTACCAATTGCACAAGCTTTCTGGTTTTATTTTTTTATTTTTTTTTATTTTTTATGTCTTTTGGCTATACGATTTGGTTGGATAATTACTTGGGTGGCGGAGGGTAGGATGTGGCGATATAGGTGACGAGATTTTTTTCATAGCTGGGCGAGATTGCGAAAGGAGAGAAGAGGTTGTCAGATAAGAAGTTTATGGGTGGCTCCATCATTGGAAAAACGGGTTAGGCGGGTTCCAAGACTGGTGGTTATAGACATGTCTTGGTTTTTTTACGAAGATCGAACTACATGTAATCATGGAGAAAACGAACTTCATGTTTCGACGTGTTCGTAGTCTCAAGGTACTTGGTACATAGAAGTGGCCAGACGACGTTCTCCTAGATGTGCATATAGTAAATAATGTAGGGCAGATGTATTAATTTGTCTGAGAGAACATTTCTGGTTTCGTGCTTGTCTTGTTCTTCGCACTTTATTTCCCTTTTCTTGCTTTTTTTTTTTCAGTTGAACTGCAGCGTCACTATCACTCTCTTGATCGCCTCTTTCTCCCAGTTCATATAAAATATCCCCAATGAACATCAAAAAACGAAAATGGAAAAGACAAAAAAAAAAGAGGCATACCTATACCCGGATGTCACAGATTCTACTTGAGCGCCTGATATCTTCTTCCAACGATCAGATTTCCACAACTTGTACCTAAGAGGTCAAGATAAAGTTGTCAGAAAAGAGGTCATATTGTCGTCATCAGCCAGTCGAATTGCAGAAAGTCCATGAAAATGGAGGCACAGAATACAGGTTTGGAGCCCGTCTGGAAGGTAGACAGGAAAACTACGAGACAAAAATAGAAAAATCACATTATTTATTATCTGCGTACTAGCTTGTCCAAAGAAGTAGTTATGCAACTGACGGTCGACAATATTAAGTGGTTAACATCCTCATGTATAAGTTATAGAAGCCCTAACAGTTAGTAAAGTACCTAAGCGATTAAGTTAGCCTTTCATCTAGGCATTTAGGTAGCTGATAGCTATAGGGTATCCAGTGCATGTTATGAGTCTTAGCTGGTTACATACAGTGAGATATCAAGACGTCGTGGCGTGTTCACAAAGCGATGAAGGGAACAGAAATCTATAGGCAGCCCTGTATTATCAGTCCCAGACATCGCCACCCAAACTTGGCGTTTCAATTTGAATCGAGACAATCATGTATGTCACAGGAGGAACATCGAAACAGAGGCGTTATGTGCATATCTGTATCACAGTCTATCGAGACGTACCTCGTCACGATAGATCGAGTCCGAGGCCGCCATGTGACTGCTGCTTATGTCGGACCAAAAGTAGCTAGATTAACCTGGCAACAAAGTCTCAATATGTTCCAAGATCGACCTCGTTCATTCGTTTTAGGTATTATATCTGTGATTCCCACAATCTCAAGTTGTCTCCTCCACAAAGTCAATGTTGCCACGCCTTGTCAGACAAGATGGCAATCACATCGACGTATCGCGATACAAACTCTGTACTTGGCTGATTCAAGGGCCATTACCCCGTCGGGCTATAGGGCCGTACCTGTGAGGTAAATAAACAGATTTTTGCTCCCTTGAGTTTTAGCGAACGCCACAATGGAAAAAAAACAAATATACCAACGAATAAAGCGGTAGTGATTGGCTCAGCCCGGCCTTTGAACCTAGCTCTGATCTGAGCTTTGATCTGTATATCAGAACATCAACCAACCCGCCAAGCGCTATCAAGCTAATAATGCAAGGATTACACAAGTTACTAACACTAACAATGTATAGTGCTGTTCTAGTAGCTATTGCAGTGGCCCCGGGACCTTTGGAGAGTCCCCGGATGAAGCTGGGGACTCAATTCTTGGAGAAACAAAGATCTCGGTATCTATAGTGGACGGTTGAATATACGTCCGTAATGTTTCCGTATCAAGACGGCGCTCATACTAAGGCTATCCTTGCGATCCAGTCGATCTAGTCGATCTAGCTCCGGTTGATTATGACATTCCAAAGCAACATGAGCATCCAAGCTTAGTCGTGTATATACAGAAAAATGGGCTAACATGAGAGTCTAGATGCCATCTTTGCCGGAGTATTTGGGTTTGGACATGAACCAATATATTGAGATAATGGATTTGCTCCAAAAATAGGAAATGATACTCCAACCCATTCTATCTGTTTGATAAACTGGAGAATAGAAATATTGTGTTGATGCGCAAGGAACTTCAGAGCTTTGAGTTGTCTGTATGTCAGACTCCATGCTGCATTCCCTCCTCTAATTTCCGGGTCCAAAAACCTCTGCCTGCACATCATGAGACCACCACAACTAGCAAAAGAGAAATACATACAACCCTACTCCCAAGTCCCTAGCATTCAACACGCCGAGCTTCACCATGAAACTGCTCCCCAACAACAGCCTCAAGCATGAACCCAATCCCCAAGTAACCCAACTCGTCCCTCGGCTCTCGTAAACCCCCCATAGCCCTTCACAAACAAACCACCTGATGTCTACCCAATGGCCAAAAGTCCGGGGACAATGCCGCCGAGGTAGCCAATCGAGCACGCCAGATCAGTCGATACTACCACGACATATCACCCCAACCAACGCAATTTAACAAACACCATGTTTGCTTCGCCTGTTCCAATATTCGTCAGACGGTCCAGTAAAAATGAAAAAGAAAATAGCACTTGTTGCCTCCAGCGAGCCTGGATAGTCTGGCCATACGGACTGGCTAATATGATAGTTGGGCTTCTCTCCGGGAAATAATCTAAGTCAAGGGCGGAGCACGGGCTCGTCGGAGCCCGATACCATGCAAATATAGCCACCCTTTGAGTCTATAGTGGCTTTCAAATACTCGTGGATGTCCAAGCTGCCGGTTGCGTTAAAAGCTTACGTTGTGGCAAGGACCGCTCGCCACAAAAAACACGACACCATGATACGGCCTATTCAGGCAACATGGAAAGAGAGCCTCCGATCAAACAGGCATTGATGTCTTGGTCTGACGGCCGTTTTTGTCACTACAGTGCAACTATAAGTCCCTACTGAAACCCTCTTCCTCTCAACACGCACTAAAGGTAATAAGCCCTTCTTGACGGCAAGCGAAGTGCCGGCTTAGGCAAACAGGTAGACAGGTAAACTGATAATCGATTGAATTTGGGAATTCCTGAGATTCCGGAACTACTAATGTCAGTTGGCATTATACAAAAGGATCCTTGTAGAATTGTAAATGTGCGCCACTATGCTTTTTTGCGTCGATACATGACGCAATCACTACGCGAATATGAGCGATGGGGTGAATGATAGAAGCAATCTAGAAAAACTGGAAGATATCTGTTATAAATAATTTATCAATATGACAGATGGCAGGCAAGACATTGGGGGCTTTTAGTGCGCCAGTTGGTTGATAAAATAACGTGGAAATTCGGCATTTACTGAAGATGCAACAAACAATGTCTTCCCTTTGTGATCATGATCCAGAACATTCATATAATATACAAGGGTTTAATATTTGTAGAGGGTTATCTAGTGTTCTTTTAACGTCTTTAGCAACTACATAGCCCAACGATTCCCCGGACTTAACATCCCCAATAAAACCCCACAATTTCCTCCGTACTCCACCCGGAGTCGCTTCATCCCGACCTCGTTCATCCGCTTAAGTATTAGCGCCATAGCCCACGTTATGTCCAGTAACATTCACGCGCAAACTGTAGCCTTCCCAGCTGGCTTGTCCAGCATTGTTGGCGATAGATTGACGCTAGCACATGATCCACTGCATTAACCAAACACAATAAAGCTCAGCTTGGCAAAAAAGGAATCTAAAAGAATAAATGGATCACGATACATCCCGGCGGTAAACCTGGCGTGGGAATGCGGATGAGGCTTGACGGGTCTGATCGTTGGTCGGAATCGTTCAAAACCAGTTTAGCGGAAGTGGATGGGTGTTCCCTTTGGCGTTTTTCAGCGGCGTTTACGAGTCAGTCGACATGGGATTTCTTGGTAAAGAGAAGACTTGGTGGAAGCAGAGGAGCGAGGATTGGTGATCAGGGCAGAGGGGCAGAAGTTAGTTGGAGGGATCCGATGGAAAGGATATGGTTGGGGAAGTTTAAGTGAGAAAAAGGGATGGTAGGAATACAGGAAGTGGGCGAGCCATGGGCTTCAGGATGTAGGGGAAAAGGAAAAAAACAAAAACAAAAAGGACTTGGTGCAATGATTGATAGATAGACTTGGCGATAGTTTAAGCATAAACTAAAAGCCGTAAAAGAATAGATCCATGGCGTGTAATTGCGGAGAAGCCTAATGCGGAAGGGGCTTGTATTCGATGTCTTCGTTTACTAAAATTGGAAGTTACCCGGCCTGAAAAAAAAGAAAGGTAGTTGTTTCCTTGTAAATCGCCTTCTGTTCCAGGTCTATTCTGACTAATCATGATCTTCCATATTCACATTGTTGGCTAACAGCTTGGTATGAAGCTCCGGGTCCGGGGATACCGAATTGAGCTTTACATGATTTGCAACATCACAAACCTGATCTCAATTTTATCAGAAGCTTCACCAACTCCGGGCGAGCTTGCAACCTGAAAGCATTTAGGCAAAACCTGATTTGATAGATCAAGTCTTAAGATCTGCTGTTCCTTGAATCAGCAAGCCACATCACATTGTATCTTGGTTCCAACAACGTGAAAAAAATTATCTTTTCTTTTTTTTACTATTCCTTCTTTTTTCTCAATTTTATGATATACAAAAACCGCCTCTTACATGGGCTTGCTCCTTCTTGCTCCTACTGAAAATAGTGACCGGCCATTTGTGCTGCTAGAGGAACCAAGAGCGAGCTGTTATTTTCACTATATTGCCTATGGCTTGGTGCTTATGCATTAGCCCCAGCCTACGATGGTGATATTAAGGCCAAGATTTAAGGATTCAGCTTCACTTCCAGATAAATATGATCCAACATGCAGCATGTAATGAAAGGGCTAGATCAATGTCCGAACAATGATCCGTACATATAGGGCCTTGTTACCACCCAATGGTAACCTGGATAGTATTCCTCTTAGACCTCCCGTTCTTGCAGCGGGACCCACTGGTTATTTAGTTTCTGTGGCTGGCCGAATAGGTCTATTGCTTTATTTGTTAACTTGCATATTATGATAATTGAGTCGTCTGCGAACTCATGTGTGTAGGACTCTCCAAAGTTGTTACCCCGATTCTCATAACTCTCATAACTGGTTTTCAGCAAGAAACCCCAGGAGACTAGTTGACCAATGGATCAGGGGGAGAACATTGGAGCGCGCGGGAAGGGGGGGTGGTCTATGAGGCGGTTGAGTTGAATGGTTACAATGCTAGGGATAATGGATTGGAAGAGCAGTAGTGCTTGATATAGTTTGATACATGGTATCAGTGGATATGGGGAATGGATCGGCGGGTTGGTGGTTAAGCCTAGTTGGGGATAGACACAATGGTGAGATTAGAATGTGGATATGTCTTGGATTGCAAGCGTAAATGGCGGTGACCATGACTCGTTGACACACCAAGGTGCCTCACAGGAAGCAAGCTGACTCGATCCCAGAGGTATTATGAAGCTAAAGTGAAACGCCAGGGAATAAAAGGCCAACTAAATTTCACTTGATATGTTACAAGGGTTGATTGATTCCAAATCTAGGGTTATCTACACAACAAAACGCGGGAAATAACGCCCTCGAGAAATGTGGTCCAAGCGCCTGTCAACCAAAGTTCGATTAAACATCGTCGGGCAAAACGAAGAAACGAAACAATTGAAGGCGGCGAAGAATTGGACTGCTAACATCAAATGGACATGTACCCCCACTCATTGAATATGCCGTTATGGCCTCGTTCACAGTTTCACAATACAATATGCCAATCTGACTTGCGCAGCCCCTGATTATGACAGCCCGCTATCCCGCTCTTCAATATTGAAACGTCACCTCTGGAATTACGGTTGATATGATATTGGCTTCCCAACTAATGAAATTGAAGCTTTTTGTTTCACCCGTATGGTGTCATTTTCTCCGTTAATTTTCGTTTTGGTTATAGAAAAAAATATATATATGTAGAAGAATATCACCTCAATGCCCAAATATCGACTCCACACCCACCCAAACCCAAACCTAAGCTTCCTGAAGCGACGAAAACGGCGGAGGGTCGTATTGTGCAAGGCCCATGGCCAAGGGTGCAAACCCCGAGAGCGCGGGGACGCCTCCCCGGGATACAAGAGTGGTGATGATATAGACAGCAGAGGATGGGGCCGCTGGGTCCATGTTGACGACGGCGGCGGGGTTGGCTTTTGGCCTGTGTATTTACTTGATATGTTGGGCGTTTCCAGAGATAACGGACTAAGTAGGAAGTGGGATGCGAGTGGGAACGGAGTCGGTGTATTGTCATGGGCTGTGGGGACTTTGGAAGGCGACTTATTATATATTTCTTTTTTCTTTTTTCTTTTTTGCCTTCTTTCGTTTCTTTTTCTTTTTTCCTTGTCACTTTGTTTATTGCTTTATTTTTGGCATTATTAGCTTACGAGAGGGATTGGCATGGTGCACAGGCAACGAGGAGTATCGGTGCGGGAGGGGCATTGATGAGTGAGTGTATGGGTACGGTGATATTGGTATTTCTGGGCAGTGGAACGTGGGGTTACGGTAGGGGAAGCGAGATGCTGCAAATATTAAACCAAGAAGAAATTATATTGTGACTATGGATGGCGTCGTGACTTTTCTTTTTGGGATGTAGGCGACTGCCGGGCTGGTGGCTCCGAGGAGAAGGATGGGGAGGAGAAGGAAAAGAAAGAGGGAGAGAAAGAGAAAGAGGAAGAGAAGGGTGTGGGGGAGGAGGAGGAGAAGGAGAAGGACATGGAGGATGAAGAGGTTGGAGCTGGAGGTGATGGGGACCAATATTGATGATACGAAGGCTGTGCTGCCAATGAGACATATCAAGACCACGGAGTCCTTGTGAAGACGTTACTTGCTTTTGGGGACCAATGGAAATGAAGGGAAGGGATTATAATCATATATCAGATTTCGCATCTACGAATATTAGAGGGCTTTGCCTTCATTTCTGGAATCTTTAACCCTGAGACATTGGCGATCTCACCATATAATGCTTGCTATGGCATTTATTTTAATTAAATACTAAAATCTGACAATACTCCCTCGCCTGAATGCCCTCGTCTCTGTACTACCCACGCCGTTCTCCATTCCTGATAATTCCCCTCCAAATACTCACTTCAAGATAAAGAGCAGCCTGTCTCCAACATAGGCCCGACAGGGCCCAATACCACACAAGTTCAACCTCCAATCTAATCAATTAACCAATATGATAATCCCTGACCCTGAACCTCGAGTTCCACCCACAGCCTGCAATACCGTTTATCTGGATTCCCTTGTTATGTTCACATAATGCCTGCTTATGTTCTTGACATCTGACTCGCCTCGATGGTTGGGTAAGACAGACGGCCAGAGTAGAGAGACAACAGAGAGTAGAGGGGTAAGGCCACTCACTGTACCATGTGTGTTATGTGATGGGATCAAAGAAGGGACTTCATGGTGGACTTTGGCTGCCCCCCCCCTCCCCAAAAAGGGGATTTATTTCTCCCTTATTTTTTTTTTTTAATATTTTTTTTTTTTTTTTTTTTTTTTTTTTTTTTTTTGGTTGGGTATCCGAGATCTCATCATGAGGGTTGCTCTCCCATAGGGATATTTACGTAGGTGGTAATCATTCCCAAATAAGCCACTTGCATCTGATTCAAGACTATTCCTTGAATTGACTACAAATATATGGCGGCCAGTGGGATGTTGTGAGGGGTATTATCGTGTCACACAGTTACTGAAACATCATATGTCCGGACAATCACGAATGGGGCCTCTGGGTATCTTTTACCACGATGACTTTCTGTCCTGATAATTCGGCACCTTCTCACGGGGTTGCCATTCTCAAATATCCCGTTGGCAGCTCATTATGCATCCCACTGACCTAACCCTTCACATCCGAGAACCCAAACAATCAAGAACCTAAAGAACTCAAAGCATACTGTCAGGGAATATCATATCCCAAAAGCCACATGATGCCAAATAGTCCGATGCATATCGCCCCTTATGTCCGTGACTCCCTCCAATATTCCATCCCGCCGCATCTGCTCATTAGATTACATTAACGGGCGTCGCCGACTGGGAGTCTGGGTATAGTTCTGGGTGTAGTTCTGGGTGTAGTTCTGAGAGTAGTCTGGGCGTCGTTCATTCTCCTGTCCCCTTTAATGGAGTATCCACGTTGTATTTAGCCAAGCGTTCGCTCGTGGAACTATCTGTAGACATTTAACATGCTTGGGGAATGTAAGGGGGGGGGGGGGGGGCCTACTCGCCATATGGAGAGATATCTGCCGGGTAAATACACAGAAATGTTGAAAATGTTCTAGACCCTCTGTATCGGAATCTCTATGATTATTTTCTGCGGAAATCCGGGGAGGAACAGAGGCTCCGGTTAACGAGGCTAAGATCGGTGACTATACATTTGTGCCAAGGGCCGTGACCACTAGGAGAGGAAGTTCTCTGCGAAGAGGATTGGCCGCGAACTAGGTTCAAGGTCATGACTAATATTTGCAGTGCTTTGGGCTTGGTATGGATAAAAACGGCATAGCCTGTGTATAAGGTGTATAAGATATTGGGCTAAAGAGTTGAGAAAAGAGACCAGAGCATCAGGACAACTTGGCAGGGATCATGAGACATTGAATGCCTATGATAATTACCATGATGGTAACAAGGGCCTAAAACCAAACCTTCATCTCGTGTACCACCAAGCCCATCGTCGTATCGACGTTTTGCGGATCTCTTTGAACCTTTATCGAAGGAAGTCTATGCATCACTCACATCAATATATCCTTCCCAGAGCAGCCTGGCTGAAACCTGTGCATATATATGTGCATGTTAACATGAGCTATCACAATATATAGCAACGCAACCAGAGAATCGACTATTTAGTCTCCCCAGCCAAAAGTCTGCATACTGCTTATGTTGATACGTAGTTCTTTCCTCCCTTGAGATACAAGTCAGACATAACAGGGATCTCACCGGCCACAGGCTTACATATCACATAATAGGCGATGCCAAATAACCTGGAATTCGACCCCAAGACGGCAATCAACGATTGTGCAATCTTGATATACGGACAGAGAGGCTCCGAAGACGTCTATTGAGTGCTCAAGGTCCAAAATAATCAAACACGGCGGGCGCTTTGTTGAAGGATGTGAATATGCCTCAAATTACTAACTACTAAAAAAGACACAAAAAAAACAAAAACAAGAAAACAAAAAGAGAATCATACATTCGGAATGAGCTTATGAACGAAGACCCACTTTTCCGGATATCTACCTGGCTTTTACCATGGAGCCGTCGGATATGGAAACCACCACCAATATAATCCATATCTAATCAACCCTCAGCCCCCAACCCTCAATCCTCAGCCCACAACCCACATTACACATGGCACAGATGCACACACGCACACACACACACAAACACATAAACACAACAGACAACACTTACATATGTATACACATACACAAACCCACTCTTTGTAGCACGAAAAATACTGCTTTGCACTTTGCCTTGTCAAAAAGAAAAACAGAACGCCTAACCCTCGCTGAAGACTTCTAGTGGTACAAACACAGACATGTGTCCACCAGGAATATCCCTTCGGGCTCACACTATTAATCTTCGATTTGGCTATATAATTAAAGCTGCTATACTTGTCCAACATGATCTAGCTCTCCAATATGTACTGTTGCAAATACCCATTTCCCGTGATATCCGCTCGGGGATACTACACCGGCGTCAATTGTTTATGAGCTCCTTTTATTGGGGGTGGAGGAGTTTCGCATGAAGAGAACACAAGACTTATTGTTCGCATCATGAGGACCTGGTCGTTGGGTTGGGGCCGGGCCGCACGTAGGTTTAGGCGTAACGGTGGGGCGGATTTTACCTCCAGGGATTTAAATGTTTCTTTCTTTTTTTTTTTTTTTTTTAAAGAACCAAGAGAAAAACCCCCCACCAAATTAATATTAGACAGGTCAACAAATATAATCATAAACGTCTCATCACAGGATCCCCTCAAACATAATTATCGAAAATCCATCACAAAATTAAATGCACATAGAGCTACCCCAGCGTGATATTCGCTTGTATTACGCTGTTTCGGGAAGCTCATTGCACTCAGTTCAACCATTTATTTTCTTTTTGACATCACCTGTTGGCCTTGCGCCTTGTAAGGTTCAGCACCGGCTGGGCTGGCCGTGGTTACAGTTATTTATTAGCAACGCGGTGGATATTTTGAGACTGTGAAACGCACAAAAGAAACTGCGGGCGATGATGAGACCTTGGGAAACAATAATATGCGGGGGGTCGGCATGTTCGGTGGGCGTGGTGAAGAAAATCGATCCTGGATTGAATGGTTGAGTGGGGGGAAGGGAGGATCGATGGGACAAGTGATATAAATCGAGGTCTTGGCGAGGCTGGTAGTTCTGTGGTTGAGTATTGGCATGCTGACAGCCTTGTTAGGCTGAATCAACGGTTGGGCTCAGTATGTAAGTAAGATAGTGGGTGATGATCACGAAATCGTAGAAAAGCGTATTTACCGAAGAAGCGATGTGTCAAAAAATTAGTATCTGAATTCAACAAAGGGCCGAAAACAGGCGAAGCTAATATCAAGCTATCACCATCATTACATCTAGTCTCAGTTCCAACCCCGCATTTTCTCATAATCCAGGACCCATATTTCCCCACTTGTGGCCAATCAAATATTTCCATATTGTCCCTGCGATCCAGTTATGGCTGCACACCATCATCAGCCCAGACCGGCGGTCCATGAAACGTGCTGAAGGCTCGACACCGGGGAAAAGCTATTGTGATTGGCGAGATTTAGTGTCTTTTTTATTTTTCCTTTCTTCCCTTTATTGGAGCTGGTCGGTTACACAGTGATTGGGACTTTTTTCATATGTGAACATCCTGGTTCTGGTTCTCCGGTCACTTGGAAGACGAAGAGGCCAACGTTAGTGTGCTAGGTGGCAAATAGAAAATAAAAAAAAAGTCTTCTTTACCTCACAAACTAGCCTTATCGACATCACGCCAACCACACTATGATATCTCGAACTACCAATCACTACTCCCACCACCATCACCCTCAATATAGGCTACCTCGTTCCATGAATTCCCACAAACCCAGCTCACTCTCCCGAAAGCATCACTTATCTGAGAGTGTATCTATCTATTGCCCCCCCC
>LXGU01000026.1:0-189495 GCA_001640685.1 Catunica adiposa
ATGCCGTCGTATTGTGGCTTAATTTGGACCATATGTAGACATAAACCAATAAAATCAATCAATCAAGGCTACTTCCATCGCTCTTCAGCATCAGGTATCATTAGATGTGGCTTTATAGGCCTACCTATGGTACGGGAGTCTCCGGACTACTGTCGCCCGCTTGTGGAAATCTCTCATGTAGGCAGAGCAGGCGGCCTCATACTCTGTCCGGTAACCACATGTATTAACCCGGAGTTATAGGTCTCCCAGGTAGCATCGAAAACATAATAAAACAGCCAATCAGTCAAGAAATCCATCGATATGGCTTTAGGCGCTTGTATCGACTTGATAATATTGATTTACCACGAAACTTTACCACCGGCCGTCACCTCCTACTTCCTACGTTCTAACCTCTCCCGTCTACCCAAGTCATGAAATGTTACATTTCGGGCGTCCAAGACAGTCTCATGTTGAATCTTTGAAGCGACAGTCCTAGAAAACCGCCCTGCATCTCGCGTGGTGCTGCAAGGGCTTCAAGGCTTTGGCCCAAGACGACCATGTGCGGATCGCCTATGCAGGAACGGCTGAACAACGCAAGGTGGTCATTGGTGTCTGCTTGTCCAACTCAAAAATAGTAGGTTTCTATCGGACTATAAATGCAAGGGGGTGGTGAATAATGAATTGATAGGCTGAGGACCTAAGGATAGCAATCGTAGTGATCTTCTACATTTTCCGATATGTAGATGTAATTACGGTGCAACGTTGCGGACATGTGGAGTGGCTTTCTATCTTGATTGGACTCGACATATATTACGATCAGCCACTTCCTGTCTCAACTAGGAAAATCTATAGACTGACTTCCCAGAAAATATATGTCCACTGACGACTTGCCACCGTCATTTTCTGTGTTTAGGTCTAGCCTAAGAGCTTCCCCACTGGATTTAACCCCGCATGCTCTCGATGCAAGGGATTGGTGGATGGCCATATCTACAGTCACTAAGGGAGAGTCTAATATGGACAATTAAACAGCTCAAGTACTTCAAGTGCTGAAGAAGGCTAGAGTATAGTCATTTAAACGTCATGTTACATCGGATAAGGAATGGACCAGTTGTCAAATATCATATGCACAGTTGTGGCAGAGGGTGTTGCACGCAGTCCAGCCGGTCGTCCTGGATCCTGTATAGTATAGGATTCATTTTAATTTATGACATTATGAGATTAAGTACATAAGTATTTGAACATGCAATGGCTATGTCTTATAATTGGCATTCTGGTTAAAATTCATATTATTCAGATCAAGACAGGGACAAAGTCATAGAATAATCAATGATTAAGACATCGTTGACATCGTTGGCACCGTTGACGTCTTACGACGATATACACATTGGATAGATAGATCACCTAAACCACATGGCAAATTGTGTGAACAAGGCCAGCATATGAGAACACGATAATAAAAATTATTAAGAACATGACTCAACCATTTATGGCAGATTTGAACCCATACGCAGTGTCAATAAAACACCGCACCTAACATTATACAACATCTCAGAGAGTCACTCATGATTATGACTTTGATATGCATCCAAGGATTCGTTTGTATCAGCACCAAGCGATTAAATTAACATTATATATTGATACTACCTATTGGAACTACAAGATATAAATTCACAGAAAAAGATACAAGTTAACAAGGTTGGATCAATTATCATCCATCATGATCAGGCCCATGGATGAGAGACAAAGCAGGGCGGGCAGGTATAGTCTACCAGCCAAATCTAACAATTGTAACATCAGCAGTTGGCAGTTTCTCTTTGTTGATTGGATCTTCCAGAACGCACCGCAGCCAGATAGATCGTGTATTTATATCAAACAACCCGTTGGTCATCATAACTTCAAGTTAGCGGCTTATTATCTGCTTATATACCAATAGCCGATTATTGTGGAATACCAATGTGCCTTCTGCGGATACTGACAATGGGTTAAATCCAATATTCCAGAGTCAAAGATATTTGATCCTGTTAACCTTGTGAATCAGCTCGCCCCCAACTCCCATGTTGTCAATCAATCTCATAAGCTCAGCTCCTAACTTGTGTTTAGCTCCGCATGGTGTCCTAAATTGAGACTTCTGGTAGGCCATTCCAAACCATTGACGCGTATATATCCTGCTTCCATACATGTCTTATAGCAACTTATGCCAAAACAGTTGCTATTGAAGTCTAGAAGATTGTAGAGCATACAGGGTACCCTTGGGGATAATCAAATCTATCCTGTGCTCCGTATCATCCCTTATAAAAATATAAAAAATTCAAGGAATGTGCCAAAGAATCTTAATAGTGTTACCTTTACTGATAGAAGTTTGCAGGAACGGCTCTGGTGGCTTCGGCGTAGCAACCATCGGTGACGTTGTGTACTATATCCTAAAACGGCAGATTACATGCATTTCTAATACATTTAGATGAAGAATTCATGAGGGTACTTCCATTATCGTCCACGAAATATTGCTTCCTGGAAACCCCATGAACCAAAGGTATCCCCATGTCTGGTAAGAATCTAAACTGTGTCTCATAGATCGGATCCGTAGTGTTGTTACAAGTTGGATCTAAGACTGAGGCTACCTAGTTGTTGTACATATTGGTTGTCCTGTCTCTAGAGGTCGGGCCCATAATGCACCTTTGACAGCGACCAGTTAAACAGTGCTTCCTGAACACATATTTAATCTTAATATACACAATATGTTAGATGTTGAAGTTTTATTATACCTTTGACAACTACACTTAGCTGCTCCAGCTCATGGACACCACGTGGATGAAATCTATTGTCAACGGTAACAATATTCTTGAAAACAGCCGGCATGGCTTCACTTATGTAGGCTAACGCATGCAGGCGTTCCATCAATCGTTGAGAATGGGCAATATGCCCAGGTATGCTAGGGATGACATCGAATCGAGCACAGCGAACTGTACTTCTACTGGCATCCATAGCTATGTACAGCTTTTTCACTTGGAGCTCATCCTACATCAACGTTGACAAGATACCATGGTAGTTATGTCCTCCAGGGGCACCAGGAGACATGATTACATGATATATACCCGTTATATTCCTCATACACTGCAATCTCTGTCATGCATTGTTCATTACCCAGTCACGTTAAGTGTACGCCAACTGTGAGATAAAAGTCGCATTATTATGGATTAATCTCCATGTCCAAAGGTGTCTGGTAAAAGCAGGCATGAAGCTTCTGAATGTACATCTCGGCGATATCGAGATGCGAGTAGCCAAACATGCGTTGCATGCACTGAGCACCGGGCTAGTTATTACCTAAAAGTCGAAATACCTAGTCTTTGACTACGTTAATAGATGCATTATATCTTACGTGCCGGTATATCCTTATATTCTTATAGATTAAAATAGCTAGCAACCTCGTAGCCTATTGTGTTATTTTCTATATCCTAGCCGAAACGAGAGTCACAGCTACCATTCTTGAGGTGCAAAATATTTGGAGCCTTAGGCTGTGAATCTAGAAACGTGGGCCTAATAAAAGACTAGTTATTGGTCATATTAACATCATCTGATGCCATTGAGTTAATTTATTGCATAGTCAAGTCAGTCGTATCAACATCAAGGTCAATATATATTTCACACAACATGGGAGAGCATCATAAGAAAAGAAAATAGTCCGGCAAGAACTGACTGTTTTCATGGTTTTCGAAACAATAAAGTACTAGTAACGGATATGAAAAGGTCACATAGTCATATATCAAGAATAACGCATACCAAGATGTAAGTGGTCACCACCTATTCATTTGGTTTGTCCACTTAACCTTTGGGTCTCAATTGATATCAAAGCCTGATCATAATGATTCAAGGGTTGGGTATACCTGCATATGATGTGATGTAGTCTGATTTATAAGAGTTAGCGAATTCCAACTATTAGTGATGTTGGTATACTTTACATCCATCATGGGAGTTTTATTGTAGTTAAGCATGACGTAGATCATTCGAATATTGTGTTGTCACGCAGCTATATGTTTTATCTTTTGTCGATATTGTTAAAGCCTTGAGCTACTTTATCTTACCTCTCGCTTAGGCATTTATCACTAGTTTATGTTAATCATTGTATACCTGCAACTTTTCAACGCCTTCTATTTTCCGTTCTAGTAAAAAAGGCATTTCTCAATTTAGCACTGTATTATAAAGCTTGTTTTGGGATATATTTATACTATGATTTTTATCAACGGTGTCTGTCAGCACCCTACTGATCGCAATCAGTCGTGTCATTCCCCGGTATCATGCGGAGCTGGAGTTTACTGTCGTCGTGAAGATATTTCTGGTATCTGGCATGAGGAATAAACGCTATTTCCTTGGCCAATATCAACAGGTTAGGTTTTGGTGCTAGCTGAAAGGTTCTCATGAAAACGTATGAGTTGTTGTATCCCATGGCACATTCCTATATTCTTGAAAGTATTAATATATATCGTATTTCATATCAAGTTTAGATATCCCCAGATATGCAACCTTAGGTTAAGCTGGAATGGAATCACTATTCTTCTCATGAATTTTTCAATGTTGCTATTTTCATTACTGTTTATCGTGAATGCTATGTTCATATATCATTATATCAACCACCTTCCAGATACTTCGCCTGCTTAGATGTCACCTAGAACTAACGCTTTAGTCATTGGGAACTCTAATATATCTCATCTTTGTTGTGACAGGTAACTAGATGGCCTATTCTTGTCCTTGTGTCTATCGATATTCTGTGTATCACGGACGTTAACTGAACCTTAATGTTGTAACCCCTCATCCCAGCTATCAAGTTTACACTCGGACTTTGGCCCCAAGAGCTTAATGGAATCCTGTTAGACAAATTAGAGATACCTGCGGGCAGTTAACTTCATCGGTGTATTCCAGTGTACGAAAAATAGTTCGTCCCCAAGAAGATTTCCTAAATACTACGGCCGTAATTCAACAGACCATCATCCAACTATTCATCGTCGCCTATATACATTGATATGGACCTAGAGATTAATACATTCTCATATTGACAGCTATTTCCCCACATAATGCATGTATCTAGCATGACATTCATAACGCATGCAGGACAATCTCATTACCCAATAAACACATGTCCTCGCCTTAGCCGATTTTTTTTTATATTAGAAAACTCGCGTTACTATAAAACCTCATAGAGAGAGAGAGATGCCCACGCGACCTCGACCCTGTTTAGCTCCTTGGATCTCCCAAGTGCTGCCCAAGCTGACTGCACCGGGTGTCGGAAGGAACCCCAAGTCTAGGTCGGCTAATGTATCCAGCAGGTTAGTTGGTTATTTGATTGTGAGATCAGGCGTTGATAAGTAATGAGGCGGGCAACGTGGATTGCCAATAGCCAGTCCTCTAGTGGATTCCATAGCACATGTAGGAACCATCACGAAGGATTGTAACGCGGGGCTTATGAGTTAAGTGGTTTTAAGCGCATGCTAGGTTGTTTCAAGGTCGATTAGGCTGAGGGGTAGTCACAATGTTAGGCTCGGGAACATCAATCAGCCAAGTTCAAAGCCTTGGGAGTCAAGGTGATATGGAACCCTAAGATGTCTTCGCCGGCCTAAAGCCGTCTTTTGAGTAGGGATAATGCAACCACTTATGCGGCTGCACAAAGCCAAGATACATAATATGATTGTTACTTACCTGGCAATAACTGCAATATTAGACAGCCCGTTAACAATCCCAAATCTATACTTCTCCTGCGTTTTGACATCACCTTCTACAGCCTGTATCCACATCGACCGCCACCCGATCACCCACACCTCTACCCTGTATACCCGTGATCTTCACTTGCCAACAAAATACATCCCGCGCCCCTCTCTCATACATACGCGATCCACGCCATCACACCGCTGCCATACACTTTTCCCTCTGTGATGGCCGCCTGCACTCCTCTGTTGTACTGGCCCACCAAACAGCATGTTTGTTCATCGTGCAACGCAAATGAAACTGTAGGTGGCGTACATGTGGCCAATGTATTCATTTATCCATGCACCCAGTCTGATTGTCGATAGGCATGTTTGGGTCGACAGCCAATAAATATTTATGTGATGGGGAGTAGAGTGGGTGGGATGTGCTTGTTTGTGTGTTGGAATCGGGAACTAAGGAGACCAGGGCGGATATGGGGGATTCCAGTGCCAGTGCGGGCCCCTGTGTATACTTAGTGGAATGCCGGAAGCCGATGAGGCATAAGTCTAAGGGTCGCAGAAGGAGGGCGTAGCCTTCTAAAAGGAAGATTTTTACTTTATAGTTGCATTTTGACTATCTCTAGAATGCATAAATTGAAATTACTAGTTGGCCATGTGGAATGTCAGGTCATATGGAAAGGTGGAGACTGTTTATATGGCAGAGTCCTGTGTCAGCAAGCGCATGTAAGACCTATCATCGAAAAGGTGCACGAAAGAGGATCATACTTGAATGCGTGGTATCTTTCATTTTATTTGTAGATTATTTGGAGCTACGTGTGAGTTTGATATATCTACCATGCTATCCAAGTTGGCTATATCAAGATTAGTTAATCAATGTCCTTAAATTTTGGTGTGCTCATTCTCAGTGCGTAACCCCGTACCTCAGTCCAACCCTATATACTGTATGATACTGTGGCTTGCAATATCATTTGTTAAAATCCCTAAGAATGTTGCCGTAAACCGCATGTTACTATGACGATTCATCCTCCAATTTATCACAATCCCCAAATATATTTGTCCCACTGCATTAAACCAAGTATCATATCTCACTCGTAAATCATGTTTCCGTTTTTACAGGGCTAATATCGACGTTTACTTCTGTTCTATGGGCCGAAGGGATGTGACCAGCACATTTACCATCGTTGTTTGTTATTGTTTATGGAGCTAGGGATAAGAAATGAGTCCCGTTTGAAGAGGTTGGTAAGATGGTGACCACGAATAACACGAGATGCTGTGCCGCGAAGGGAGGGTGATTGATTCTTAAAGTAAGGACAAGAACATACCGGGAGACCCAATAGTTGATATTCATTCTCTCGTTTCGTTTGCTCGGTCAAGGACTTCTGTAACAGATCTATCTTCATCTGTCATTCATTAATTCGCTAATTCGATCCAGTCTTTCGTTACTAATGTATTAATATGTATTGTTTCTAATTGCCATACATTGCTTTGGCTATCTCAAACCGCATATCGTCACTCGCTACCATTAATATCTCCATTATCCGTATTACACTATAGTTCTTTTTGTTACTTGTTCTTTACTTTCATTTGTTTATCATCACGAAATAGCCTTCACTAATTCGTCTTATTATTAATATCAACCCACCAAGCCAGTAATTCATCCAGTTTCTGAGGTCGCCATAATCTAATCATATTACATTCATCTTTATAAATATTATTTGGGTACTCTTAAGTCAAAGCCGACATCACCGACCTCAAATACCCCACGACTTCAAAATAGCAATATCCCACCATAGCGGTCCATTTGCCGCCATCTATCCGATCTATATATAAAGATACTCATCACCCAAAACAAGCGCGCTACTAATCCCACCAAAATATTGCTGTAAGTTTATATGACAACAATGCACTTACTTGAGAAAGGCATGCTCCATAAAATGCGACCGGGGTGACTTGGCGGCTCTCATCCAATCATGCTGCGTCTGTTTATACATTGATGAAAACAGAAGGTGCATGGACCAAGCGATTCCGCATCTGCCATAGGCCCGGGAGTAAATTGAACGGAGGAGGCAGGCACAGGAACCCGGGGGGCCGTGATATTCAAGATCGAATATAGAACAGTGAGGAATGAGCTAAGAAATAGATGGCGCATATTTGTGAAGTCCCACGTTCGAGCTTGAAAATATCTGTTACTCGGGTCATGCATTGTCAGCCACAGGTTTCAGATGGCGGGTGAAGAGCCTGGGGCGCTTGTGGAGAATTGATACTTTGCTGTAAAAGCGGATATCATGTTGTGAAGCCTTGTTTCTAATGCAGGCGATGTTGACTGAGCGCTAATGGTCTCACAGTTCCAAGTAAAGAAACAAGTTTGCGATTTAGTATCTGGATACAGTCATTTACAAAAAGGTTAGTCTTAGCCGTTTACTCAAAGGCCTTTCTATCATTGAAGCTGTCCAATTTGTTACATTTCCTTCGTCATTATTTGCTCTGTTAGTTATTCTTCTTCTTGTTTTGTCGTTTCTATCTTGAATCATACCTGCTTTTTATTTTCCTACCACCATCACCACCTCATCATTGCATTTTCGCCCCCCGTTCGCTTCTTCCCATCCCACGCTTCGCTGGCATCCATCGACTGGCTCGAACCCCTCGTTCCCGCCTCACAACAAGCCTACCCTTACTTTCACCTGCACGCCGGCTGCTATTGCATCCTGCATTGCTGCCCAGCACTAGCAAAGCGATAATAAACACTTCACCGCTTGAACGCTGACTGTGAAAGTCTGCCATCGTTCTCCGGTTTTGTTCTTACACCGGCTTGGGAAATATTTGAGCTCTAACAGTGCAAGCCCGTAGTGTTTAGCCTGATCCGTTAGACCCACAATTTATTGGACTTGTCTAGCCCTTGTCTACGTATTAACTGTTTCGCCATCGCCTGAGCTGATAACATCCAAATTTACCCAATCCGGAAATTGAATATTGGCTTCTCTTTGCTATTCAATATCATTGACCAGAATATCAAAGACTACATAGCTAAGCTCTTGAGTTGCAATATTTGGTCATTGCTTTCGAGCTCACAGCTACTTTCTTTTTTCTTTGTCTGTTTTCTTTTGCTGATATTCCTGATCACGTACGTTATCGGCTAGCCCTTATTCTCAGCCATTTTCGACATTCCCAATTTCTTTTCATCCCTGGGACATTCGGGAGCAGTATTTTGGCCCCTCACCTGAAGCCATTCCCAATCCTTCTCATCAGCATTACTACTATCTTACCAAAAGGTCCACCTTGACTACAGAATTCTGCCTGTAAGTAATCCCCGCTATTATCTATCGCTCTCAGTACACTGCCCCATCCTCCATCTCTTCATCGTGAGATGCAATTCTGCAGCCTCAGCTGCGGCTTTTCTCTCTTGGTACTTCGTGTATTTTGTATTCGACCAAAAATTGCTTGGACCACAGCTATTACTGCACCTCCTACCTCCAGTGGTTTAATCCAATGGCTTGGTGGCGCTGTTTGATGTGTTTGCAATACCGTCCGCTTTCGGAATGCATTCCGTGCACAGAGAAATAGTTATGTTCGGTTACCGATATATACCATGTTAGCCAGTTGCCAATACCATTGTAAACGTGTTTAGTATCGCGTTTGGCTTAGGCAACTGACAGCTTAGCGTCTTCTTATGCTGTGTTGTACCTATATGCATGATTACATGCATCATTATATACCTGAATTCTCTCTCTGCCGCAATCTAGGTTGTGCAGATGAATCAGAAATTAAGCCAAAAATGGCCCAAAGCCCTCTTCGTCACAGCCCCCAGCTCGACATTCACTTATAGATGCATCTGCAACCTTGGGCTTTGCACTTAACTTCTGGGTTATCAGCATGGCATTGACAAGCTGAGGCGGACCATTAGGCCAGCGTGAGGCATGCCAGCAGCCGCCTTTTTCGGCCTTTCAAAGTATGATGATGGATCCGAGTACTCTGTTCAGGCTCTGCGCGGGATGACTCTTTGGCTGCCATATTGCATCCAAAAGTTGCATCTCAACCCAAATTCGTTGTTCGTGCATGTGTAGCGCCCCCTGGTACACGCCTCCCTGGGTTAGCTACACTCCACCAGGATTCCGAGAACTTCAGAGTGTATCCCTGCCAACAGCGGGCTGGCTCTACTAGTCCAGGTTGCTGCTACAGCCCTTTAAGCCATCCTACATGCTAAGGATGTACCAAACGTTACTCCCAGGATTTCCATCGTCCGTCTCCGTTTGTTAGTGACAAATGATTATATCCCCACGCTCAAGTATTGCTAATACCCCAGTCGGCCGACCACTCGCCTCCATTTCCAGCTACGCATCTCACATCCCTAGCAGATATACTCAGCATCTTGTTGAGTACCAAGTGGATCTGTCTATGAAAAGGAGCGCAGTTCCGTTCCTCAAATATCGGCATGGCCCCGTGTCGTTGAAGAAGAATAGTTATTCTTGTTTTCATCATTATCTTCTGCAATACTCCTCAAGAGTTTGTGTCATTCATTGCTTGACCTTTCTATATCACGATCTCCACGTCCTTATATTATACGTCTTATCATTCATTGAACGTATCTACGCCACGGCTTGACTTGCTCATTGTGCTGAATATTACGCCTCAATCACGTACCATAAGTCACGTCTCATATATTTTTCTTTATTGTTCCACATATGTGTCTTTCTGATAATACATGGTCGCCCATATTAACTCGATAATCCTCACCACAGGCCTCATCACGAGTAACTCTGGTCTTCTACTTCTCCACAACTTCCGTTATCTTTCGCCTGTACTTTCAAAATGTCTCTCTCTACCTACGACTCCGTCTGCGCCAAGGCATTGGATCAATTTATTTACCAACCTGTCAACCCCACTATGATTTCTTTTCTGGCTAAGACTACCCAACAAGTCATCGTCTGTGATCAGGCCCTCATGCCCGCTCCTATGCCGGATCATGACCTTCCCACCCCTCCGCACACTCCTGCGGCAATTGAGGTTGGACCTTTGACTGGTAGTCTCCCGTCACTTGAGGCCTTTATTTCGAAGTTGGTCGTTTCATCAAATGTTCAAGTTCCTACCTTGATGTCCTCTTTGGTGTATATCAACCGCCTTCGCTCCTCGCTTGCGCCTTCGGCTCGTGGCCTCCGTTGCTCGGGCCATCGCATCTTCCTTGCTTGCCTGATTCTGGCTGCCAAGTATCTTAACGACTCTTCGCCCCGAAACAAGTACTGGTCTTTCTATAGTGATATGCGCCCTGATGGCTACGAGTTCCACCTGTCCAAAAAGGAAGTCAACCTCATGGAAAAGCAGCTCCTCGGTCTTTTGGACTGGAACCTTCGAATCACCAAGGACGATCTGATTAGGGAACTTGAACCCTTCCTCGCTCCCATCAAAGTCCAGATCCAAGAACGCCATGCTCGCGAGGTTCGCCATGCTCTGCTTCAACAACGCAGGGAAAAATCCCGTCAGATTTCTAAGGGTAAGGTCTACACCTCTGAGTATACCTCAATGGTTCAGAGCTTGCCGCCACTCACCCGGGCCCCACCTCAATCTATCTCTCCTCAGCTGGTCATGTCGATCGGGCACATCACCACTCCCATCTTCTACGATTCGCCACCATCTCTAAGCAGCACCGCCAGCAGTAGTAGCAGCAGTGGCGGCTCATCAAGAGTTACCACTCCTGAGGAGAAAGAGGATGAGCCCTATGTCTACGTTGGACGATCAGTGCCGACTAGCCCTTCATATGGGAGCCACGCTATTCAGGCCATGACCCTGTCGGGGTATTCGTCTTTGCAGTCGTTGAACACTCATGTTGTAAATGAAACGGGGAAGGCTAAAAGAGCTCGCCGCAGAGGATACTTTGGACGCATGTTCGGATCTAGCGTTACGACGCTCTAAATGTCATCACTTTGTCTATGCCGGTTTTTAGTAATTGTTTGGGATATTTATATGGTTTGTTTTGCTTTTTAGGAGTTTGGACTTTTGGGTTACATTTGCTTCTCTCTTGGTTTGGGTGTTATTTGTCATATTAGCGAGGCTTTTTCTTATTTCTATTTCCTTTTTTTCAGCTTTGTTTTGTTATTCCAGATTCCCTTGTGTTTTATCATTTTTTTTTATTTACTTTGTTATCAGATTATTGCGATTTTCCGTTTCTTACGTCACCAACCTCTATTTCAAGACTGAAACTAATCCAGACTTCTCAGTCTCTGGAAACACAGTACCTCACTTACCTCCAACACCACCATGGTTTTAACCACTTGGTACCAATATTTCATAGTTATATCAGAGGGCACGTCGTTGTCCTGCAAATATATACATATATGTTTTTCTCTATACTGACATCCGTTGGTCTCATTATTTATTAATCACGTGCCTATGACTGCTTTGTGCATATTGACTATAAATCTGTTTCGTCTCTTGGCATCGTAATCATGGTTATGTTGTCTCCTGCATCCGGCAGAGGGGTCATGACATGGGTATGAAGGGGCAAAACTGGGATTGAGCAGCGGTGAGGTTGGTTCGTGAATGTTGACCAAGGGGTCTGTGATAGTCTATGAGTTTGAGTTCTTGACGTGCTGAGGAATATCAGAAGGGTTGGTAACGAGTAGTCTGTCGTATTGAAAGCAGGTTAGGGTGGGTTCGCCGGACACATTAGTGTGAGGTAGAGATCACGAGGCAGTGGCTGAGGGAGACCTTGTCCCATGGATGATTTCTAGATTTTGTGCAAAAGTTCTTGAATGGCCGTTGAATGAAGTTGGGATCGTAGTGTACTTACTATTTTTGAACAAAGACCGAGAGGGTACAGATACTGATTCCCGATCGAAAGCGGGAGGATTTTAGTGGGGTGGAGTAGTGCGTGGGTATAAACTGTAACCTAGCTATGTGGATTGTGATTGTGTACCTTTTATCAGAAGTCATATAATGAGAATGTCAGAATTAGTTCTGCTGGACCTTCCTGGAGAGGAAATTATTTGCAATATATTCTATATAAAGATATATATCACAATAAACATACTTACATGGCTATAATGTCTATTTGATGTTGATCATATAACTACTCATTGTTCCTATGGTTTGCATTGGAACCACTTTGTCGTAGGGACTGATTGATGTAACGGGTGATGTAAGTTAGGAATCCTGCGAGGCCTGCCAGAAGATTTTGGGTCTGGACTGGCTGAATCATGGACCTTGCGGTAGTTACGGGTGGATTTGGGCCAGAACTAAGATCTTGGTGGCGATAACGGGTAACATGTTGAGTTTTCATTGGTGATAGTTGCGGATTAGTAGAATTATCACTTGGACACACATAGTTTCTGTAATTTCCACAAGCTGGAACCTTATCATACTTCACCTCTCAACTTCTCGAGTCACTAAAATACTATCGGACAGATTACCTGTCTATGGGCTTGTTACTCATGCCAACTCATGTTCGGCTGGGACATACAGGCTTGTGATATATTGTGAATTATAGTATAATATTTGACACCGCACTATTACCTTTAAGAGACAATCATAGAAGAGCAACTATATTCCGGTTAGCGACTTCCAGGACAATACTTCTGTGTAAGCTTTGTGGCTAGACTGTAGGTCCATCAATGGGACTCGGGAGAGTGAAAGATGGCCCTAGTGTATATAGCCACTACCATCAAGGCAGATCCATACCTGAGGTACGCTATAATGCGGTTGCCATTGTACCTAGGTATCGTAACTACTCTCTGAAGTCTAACTATGTAAGCATATTGCTCTGTTCATGCACGTAGCAGTTCATTGCTTATATGTCTGTGATCTTTTTTGTAACTTGCTGCCAGAATCTCTTCGCGCTACTAACATATCATAGATAGACCTCAATGCAACCCATTTCTTGGTATTTAAGTCGTGCTCGGGTTAGTGATATTCTAAGTGCATTATATCACATGCTATGGTGTATATGCCATATCTTCGCCGGCGTTGTTGCAAAGTTGATTGATTGATGGTAATATTTAGTATAACATCTCGTTTCACATAGTCTGTACTAGCATTCACCGTATGCTTGCTTCATTGGAGTATTGTCATCTGGACATCCGGTTTCTTCTCATGTCCGGATATCATATTTTAGTTCTACTCGAACCAGCTCTAATGGAGATGTATTCCGGCAAGTGGAACCAATATTCTTTTATCCAGAAAGAAATATAGAGCGTTATTAAACCCATTTCATTCCCAACTCGGGGCGATAAACAGCAATAATCGGCAGTTCCTTAAACTTAGTATCCATAGCTCCTAAAGATACGTTATAGATATTTGCAAAAGCTACCATTTTAAACATGGCAAGCCAACAAAGGAGTCGTTTATCTTGTCTAAGTCCATAACCTTGAGTTAACACCCCAATCTCAAGTGAAGGAATCAAACCAGCACCGTAAGGTGGTTTCAGACACGCGCCAAATCAGTGTTTTGGCCAGAGCACATAAGTACATAAAGCTCAGGCGACGAAAGTATTTTTATTGCTCTATATCACTACGTAATACGATGAGAAAAACTAATCATTGCTGTGTATCAATCAAGATTGATAGCTTAGTTACGTTGGTAGTATTAGTAGTACAGTAGTAGTAGTAGTATTAAGTTATGTCGGATTACCTTGGGAGTTTAAGTATACAGTTAATATATGTAACAAACCTTGGGGTTTTTACGGTTATAGCATTACACGGGTCACGTGATACACAGCTGCAGCTGGCATAACTACATATCACAGAATAGCTCACATCTGTAGAGGCCATCATTCAAATATCAACAATGTATAAGGACATCGGTCACATTTATTTGTTGCCTATTACTTCACCTAACCTCTCTTCATAACCCTACTCCTGATATCACTATTATACCTCGATTCAACCCCAACGTACTATGCAATGGTGTCATGGTCCATTACCAGGGCATGGACCTGCGGCTGAGATGTTGAGAACTGACTGAACGGGCTGCTTAAGCCGCACTCCAGGGTTTAAACACGATGGGTCCGCGCATACCGGACTCAGAGAAGAGGCACTCTAATGACCAGTGCTTAAGCCTCATGTGAGACCCAAAGCCATCATGAAACATTGAGGTCTGTAGTAAAGTTAAAGAGTTAACTGAAGGCATACTTGCGCGAGACAACAACACACTTATCGCACTTATCTATATGTTGATAGTCCCTTACATATCATGATGGCTGTTACATTCCTTCATGTCCCTTGTTCTCGCGATCCCGTAGGACTCTGATCAAAGGGGTTGTTGACGTCATGCGTTCGGTTTGGGAATCTCCGACAATTGCGGCTTTGTGACATCATCGAAATTTCGATGAGGTTCCGAGATCACGTGCTTCACGTGACCACACACTATGTTACGGGCTCCTGCATGGGGGTGGTCAGCGCCGATTGGTTCAAATGCGGAATGTTTACGGAAGAAGAGGGGCCGTTAGACAGGAGAGGACGATTCTGATTGGCCGTGAGTGAGCCGAGAGTATCCACTATGTAGGGAGATTTGAGGCAGACGCCTATCGGTGAATCTGGTGGTGATGGTGGGACGACAAGATTCCGGAACACTTACAGGCAGGGGAATTTTTGGTCCAAGGAGGTGAATTGTTTCCAACTGTTTATTGTTATTATTGTCGTCATCGCCAACTTTGCATTTATATCGTGACACGTATCAGAGTTTCTCCAATTCCAATACCAAGGGAACTACGCCCGCAGATGCTCCAAGTCAAATCGATAACAAGCGGTGGTACTCTTTAGAATCATTCACATAAACTGATATAACCCCATGGCTTTTGAGGAACATCGCTAAGCCCCCTTGGGTATAGCGCATCCTTCACAACACCTTGGTTCCCCGCAAATGCGGCAAATTATGGACCAGCTGCAAACGGCCGGTTTGGGTGATATTCTGGGAAACGAGGCGGGCAGCTATTTATTCTTAATGATTATGAAAGATAAGGCACGTCGTTGAAATTGTGTTCTTGTCTCTTTTGCTGAGGCTCTTCAGGTACTACGATGCGGGGAAGAAAATGAACTGACATGGAGATATTCTCTGTCGGATGGCACAGACAGAAGGGCCTTCAGTGGATTGAGAACATTATGAGGACTAGACCTTAACATACCATTCTGAAAATAGGGACGAATGAGAATCATGCGATCTTTTGGAATAATCAGAAGGTTTCACTGTTTGGCCTGTTCTAAGGTCAACACATGCAGGGTGCTGAGGTGACGCCGGAGGATAGGTCCGAAGAAAGACAGTAACAGTGCCATCACTGATGCTGCAGTTGACACGGCATCTTCTCCAATTTCGGGCACCTAGGTTCCGTCATCTACCCTGGGTATCAAGGGATGAATGCTGAGTGGTGTTGGCAAATGTCGGGGACGTTGCGTTGAATAATGATGGTGGTGCAACTGTCTGACAAAAAAGGTATGGTGATCTAAAGAGTTGGATTTTAACAAGTATATGGTTGCCATTCAATCAAAGATGGGCTGGCATTAGTGCAGCCGGCGTAATTGCCCTTGCAATATAGACAGTATGTATAACAGCAATGCTAACACTGTTTACGACGAGGTGCCTGACGTCGTTAATGGGAAAGAGAAGGAGGGACGGGGATAAAGATAGAAAAGATGGGGGAGAAAAGACCATGAGACGACGCAATTAGGTCCAAAGTCACGATCTTTTCTGATGAAAAACTTAGACTATGGTCAGTATCTAGTCGCATCTCGATTGATGACCCCAATGAGATCCTCAGATTGTGTTTTACTACGCCGCATGCCTCAACCTCAAACACCGCACATTTGCTATTCCTGTGTCCAAAGGGGTAACCCCATTAAACGAGACATTTGCCCTCTGGCCGCCTTTACATCGCATCCTCCCATTAACCACATCTGGGGTAAGTGCCAATTTTAGCGGCACAATCCTTCGCCTGACATCACCGATTTCTCTGTGTTCAAGGTAGTTACTGTGAATACTACAACGCATTAGTGGGTGCCCTCCTCATCGCCTCATCAGCCAGAGACTAATAGTGGGCGGATTTTCCCTTTTCAGGGCGTTGACTTACCTTTTTCTGCTGGGCCGCTCTCACGTCGACCCATGTTGCCCCAGGTTTTGCTTTCTTATGCATGGATTCTCCGCCCGTGCTGGTCTGATTGAGGCCCCTGTCCGCATGTAATGTTTTGGAGTCGGATCCTGCCTTGACGGCTTGAGCACTACGTAAGTAGCTGGTTCAGACTGGCCAATCAGAATGGGTGCACTATATGACGGGTGTTTTGGGTTTTATATTGAGGACATCGCCGCTCCATTCGGGGAAGTTAGATTTTTCTCGCTCTTGCTTTGATTCACATTTCACGATTCTCTTATCTCACATTCTAATTTTTATATATTATCTTGATATCATAGATAGCCATCTTTCATTCCAACACCTTCATTCTCTTGAAAATCTCCTGCATTTCCATTAGCATTTGGACAGTACGATCTTTTCCTTCATTCGTCAAGGTTTCTTTCCTCGAGATCATCTTAGGCATTGAATTATCTACTGCCTAGTACCTTCCTTGCACAACTAGCTTATCCACACTGATATTTTCAAATTATGTTCGCCTCAGTCCCGCGTACAGTTGCTCGCCGGCAATCACTACCGGCTTCTGCCGCAGCGGTTGCTCCTATCCTCTTCATCCGTGGTCTGGCTACCCGCTCCCGCCACCACCGGTCTGACTCGATGGCTTCGTCCATCGCCCCCGAAGATAGTCCCTCCCTCTCTTCTTCTTACTCTCACGCTGCATCCATGGAGCACATGCATCTCCCTGTCAACAGCGATCCCCGCACTGCCTGCCGCCAACTTGCCGCGCATTACTGGGGTACGGCGTCCGGATCTCAAGCCGAGAAGTTAGCGCGCTGGCGTGCGAGCTCCGAGAGTCAGCACTTTGATGCTGATCGTGCCAGCTCCGTAGATTTATCTCACATGTGGCAAACGCCCATAGAGAAGAGCGCAAGCACTTCTAACTTTCTCCGTTCATCGACTCGCATGTCCTTTCTGAACGACCCCTCTACATTGAGACAGATGCCTTCAGCACGCCGGAATTTTCACAGCCGGTCGAGCATGAGTCTGACGACCGATAACTCTGCAACTGCTATGTATCCTGATTTAGACAGCTACGGGCCGTTTATGTATGAGGAAGTTGCTGAGGAGTTGGAGCCTGAGTACGATGATCTTCATATGTACCGTCCCGAAAAGTTTGACGCTATCCGCCAGCGCCAGGCCTCGGCTCCTCAATACGATGATTTGCATAACTACGAGGACCCCATCGGCGGACCGATTAACCACTCGGTCGCCTCTGGGGTTCCAAAGTATGATGATCTTGACAGCTACGAAGACCCAATCGGTGGCCCCATTAACCACAAAACCATCGAAGCCTTCCCTACGTACGAGGACATTAATGAGTACAATGTTGATAATATCCATCACGAAGAGCCTATCACGATGATTGGTGAGGCTCCCGAGTCCGTTAGACCTATTGATAGCCTGATCTCGGCGCATATCCCCGTAGCGCCTGAAGACAAATCGGCAGAGTATACCGACCTGCACGCATATGGTCCGGTGCGTTACCAGGAACCCACTGGGGGTCCGGCTCCATCGGCTGAAGAGTTGTCGAAGAACTACAAAGATTTGAATGGGTACGGGCCCATATTCAACAAGGACGAGTAATGGGCTAAGGCCCCAAAGTCACCCTGGATTTTCATTTTGGCGTTGGTATTGGCTGGATGGAGACCTTTTTGTTTGGGGCATTTTCCCTTGGTTTTGCATTATTTTACCTTCTCGCATGTTGTTGATATCACGACTTTGATCGCATAGATCACAGAGCTTTTGTTTTCCTTTTTTATTTCCTTTGTCCTATTTTAGCATTTTATGACTGATGGCTTGGCGAGTTTGCATTGACCCGGTTTATGCACTGACTGCGGCAACGGAGCTGCGGCAATGTGTATTGATAGTATTATACCAATGAACGTTCGATTTTATTTATCTTGAAATTTTGTAACTAAATCCCAATGTACTGATACTGTGATCATCTTATTGATATAAGCAATATACCCCGACATGGAATCCTTCTAGTTTTCACTTTCCCATATCAGCACTTCGGAGAAACCCGGCGTTCCTGTGCTGACAGTACGGATTCCCTGCATGTTGGTTTCCCGCTTGACGTCGTCATAGTTGCCAGAGTACCGGCGGGGATCAACCGAAGGGGTTTCTGAGGGCCCACGATTGCGTGAAAGCGGAAGAGGTTCCCCAATATGGCGGATAGGTTGCCAGTCGTTGGTGTGGTCCAAGACCTGCTGGATCTGAAACGGGCCAGTGTAGGATTGAGAGGACATGGTAGATAAATAGAGTTGAGGTTGCAGAGTGAAGGATGTTGATTTAAGTCGTTATGAAGATTGAGGTTAAAAATATCATAGAGATGAAGAAAGTGTGATAGGTCGCTATTCTGATGATATGAGTATGGTGGATTAATGGTAGCTTGATGGTCTCCGACATGACTTTTATGAGATATATATACATATGTGTTACTTTGTTCTTGCTGAGTGAATATTGGTGCTACTTTGGTGAGATGTCATCATGTTACTTCTGATAGGCATCCCGCACTATGAATCGATACTTAGTGGCAAATCATGCCACCACAGTTTGACTAGCCAAAATCTTCAATATATAGCAGTAATTACCGGTTAATATCTACGTAAGTCAATATGAATCAAGCCCACCTTATATTTATTTACATATGTACTAAAACAGCCTACATGCCGTGAAATGACATCCATAGGAACTAAAAGCCCTTTTTTTTAAAACCATATATCACCACTCGCCACACACTGTATGTCATGTGCTCTTTAGCCCGCATTGTTCCGGCTCTCTGCTTCTTCAGCTGCGCGATCCCAATCGCTCGTAAACAAATAGATATACTCAACAACACTGACCACAGCTAATCCAATTGACACGCCAAACCACATACCATATAACCTCCAACCAAATTGGAACGCCGTTAAGAAAGAAATGGGTAACCCAATGATATAGTAGGCAATCAAGTTAGTGTACGTCCCGATATGCTGTTGCCCAATACCACGTAGCAATCCATGGGCACCAGCGGCAAAGGCATCGGCTAATTGCATGGTGGCAAGAACTGGCATAACCGAAGCAGATATCTCAACTACCTTTTCGTCCTGTGTTAACAGATACGGAATCTGATGACGGAAGACAATAAGAAGGGTAAAGTTGAGCAAAGCGACGATTGCCTCAGCACATATAGTGACCTTGGCGGCAAGCCGGGCGGGTTGGGTAAGCTTAGCTCCAATGAGGTTCGCAACGCGCATGGAACCAGCAACGGCAATGGAGAAGGGGATCTGGTAAGTAGTGGAGGTGAGGGTAGCCATGACGCCCTGAGCGGCAAGATCATAGGGGCCGAACTGAGTGGCAGCGAAGACGAGGATTTCAAAGGCGACGTACTCGGCCTCGAGCATGATGAGGCCAGGGATAGCAAGCTTAACCATTGGGATCCAGTTGTCGAGGGCACGCCACGAAAACCCACCCCAGCATTGGATACCATCGATAAAGTATACGTAAAGGAAGAGCATTACAGGGAGCATATTCTGGGTAATGACAATAGCAATGGGGGCACCGACGAAACCCCAGCCAAGGTGCCATACAAAGTAGTAGTTGCAGATGATATTGATAGGAGCAACAAGAACGAGGATGTAAGTAGTAGCATGGAAGATTCCCTGGCTCTGGACAAACCGCTTCCCGGCTTCCCAGATAGCTGCAGCTGGACCGCCCAAGATCAAGATGCGCAGGTATTGTCCGGCAAGAGCCGCGGTTTCAGGTTCCGGAACAACATAGGATAAGGCCGAACCACCATACCACCAGAATATAGAGATTGGGATGTATATCAAGAGTAGGAAGTAAGTCATACGCTGGCACTGTAGTCCAACTAAATGCTTATGGCCAGACCCGTAGGCTTGCGCACACAGAGTATCTAACGAAGTTGACAATCCAATAAAGACTGAGTAACACGAAATTACAGCTGTCATGTTTGCCAGAGAGACAGCGCCAAGTTCCTCCTTTCCAAGACGCCCGACAGCGAAGACACTAGCCACGTTGATCGAGTACTGCAACAGAAAGGTGCCCATCAATGGCAAAGAGTATTGAAGTATCGTTTTACTTTCTCTCTGCCAAGTAGTCTGTAGCTGACCCGCCTGGACAGCGGCCTCCCATTGCTCTCCAATCTCTTCGACATCGGGTGAGGGTGGGTTCTGAGGGTTAATGAGGGTAGCGTTATCATCCTCATCATCGACAATGGCGCTATCGGATTCATACGTGATACCCACCGCAGGAGTCAACAGCGCGGTTGTCTCATCCACGCTAATTATTGGAGCTGGGGAAACAGGTCCCGGGCTATATTCCCGGCCATCTCTAATCTTGGTACTGAAAATGGAATCATAAAATCGGCGGAATGGTCCCTTTTGTACGGAGCCATGCTTGGGAGGCAGAAGATGGTTGTCTCTCAACATGGATGCCTCGGCGGCCCGAGATTGAGCGCGCTCACTCCGGGAAAGGGTGGGTTCTCCCTGGAGTTCTGGAAGGGGTAAAAGGGAAGGGCGTTCGGCACCGTATGCGATACCGCTGGGCCGGCGGTACATGGGGTGCCCGGGGTCGACCGAAGGGTCACCGGAGGAAGGAGAAGGTGGATGATCGCACGAAGCAACATCGCTAGATACGATGATCTCGTGTTTTGGCGTCATGTCTTTTTGCGATTTTATTTTTGTGAGAACTTTTGGGGAAGGTTTAATAAATTGAACCAAGTTTAATCTATGAACGAAAATGTTTCCCGTATTTTATTATTGGTGAGGGATATCTTGGAGAGAAAATTTTGTGGTGATCGCCTGTAAGAAGCACCAGGGTATGTTGCATCTAAAGAATGGATTGGGAAACAAAGTTATGTTGGTGAGATTTAAAATAATGTCGGCAGAGAAAAGGTTAAAGAAGTAGTCAGATTGATCTGGAGAAAGTCAATGGTGACAATTTTCTGTATCGTTGCATACTTTGGTCATATATGCTTCGTAGATTAATAACTCCACGGAGTCCGCGAACTATTGCGTTCTTAGACGCCGGAGGGATTCTGTCTATGATTTACTAGCAGTGAGATCCTTGCCAGGAATATATCTGTGGGCTGCCGCTCGACTCTAATCTGCTGAATTGACGCAGAAGAACTGAGAGTTTCTTGGCTTCCTATCGTTTTTTTTCCTTCCTAATAGTCTTGGCCCTGAAGGTCCAGGCGCCGACGGCCAGTATTATATCGTGAAGACTATGTGTCAACAAAGACGTCAAGAATTGTTATCATATAACGGTGCAGAAATACACTAAAATAAATGCATGAAATCTTGAGACAAATGAGGTCTGCTTGACGCAATATAGCATCAGCATGTAAAGTGACACCAAGCTAGTTCTTAAAATGAAGCAATGGGAAACTGCATGAAAAGAAGTGATGGGAACGAATTGCATGCTTAGTAGTGAGTGGAACATAGAGTCTTCTTATGCTCGTCAAGCTAAGGACTACAACACCATCGGACGTAGACCTTCGCCCGAGAAGAGCCCATAGGCCCACACCGCATCAAGTCAATGCTGGCGCGCTAACCAACCGTCGAGAATATGCCGCAAATATACCATAGAGTCCCTAGATGCGCCTCGGCCATGAGGAGTATGATGAATAAGTGTGACTGTCACCAGTGTCTGACAACTTCTGTTTCCATCCCGCAGTAAAAGTCCATCGTGGAGGAAGTCATAATCTTGCCCTTGGCACAAACCCTCGTTCTTGCACACCGCACCGGCCTCCTTGAGTCCACACTCATCTCCCGCTCACCTCTGTCACCCAGACATGCAGAAAATCAGCCGTCGAATGTAAGCTGCAGCGCGAAAGAATCTCATTGCCATGCGTGTCGTCTAGTAAACCTGGTCGCTACCTGCATATGCAATGGTGTGCTGCACTGCACGCATATCCTACAACGTTTCTATTTGTAACTTGAAACCAATGGTACAAGAAATTTGACTATGTATAGGGATACGACCAAAGTTTGATGCTAGTCATGATAGTCGGTGACTTTCTCAAAGGTTGCAAGGGGTTGTAGATGGGATATTCTCGTGCTGTATTTCAGCAGGGTACTATTTGTAATAAACCTTATGAAGCACCTTTAGACCAGTAGTCGATTGGTGATCTTCTCGACCAGAATCACCAACACAACCAGTCAACTCGGATTTCGATCCCGCTTGTCCGTCTTGGGATACTACATGCGAAGATGGTGTTGCAACAGCTGCCACATATCATATGTCGAGTATCATAATGTTTTCCGGCCACCAAGTTTGATAGTTGCATCCCTATTCATCTTCCTGACCGAAAAATGAAATCCATCATCCCCCATAAATCCTACTCGCAGTCAGCACAGTAATCTTTTATTTTTCCCTCGGCGATCAGACCCTGATCACAACCCCGCCAACGCTATGGGAAGGTTCTGTTTATTAGCAATCAAGTGATTCACCATAAATGATCTTTCTCCTTGAATGATATGACTCTTCTAGCAGATTGGCCACAAGGTGGAACTAAGGGTAGGTGATGGCGGGTTTTCAGGATCCAAGGTCTCAGAAGGTAAATAGAGATGCAGTTGACTGATGTCGGGTAGCAGAGAAAGACGGGACATGAATCTAGAAATAAAGTTTGGTGTCATTTTGGGATTATACTTATTTCTGTGAATAATACGGAATGGTATTACATCCTACCTTTTTGGATACGGTAGCAAGGAGTTTATTGATAGAAGTGTGTGTTTAACAAATTGAAGACTCTAATGGGACAATATCACCATTGCCCCATTGGAGACAGTTGATTTTATAACAATTCTGGGAGGATGAGGTTTAGTAAACGTCAGAGCAGGTTGGAGTAGCACATTATAATGCCCCACATCTCAACTTACACGGGAAGAACCAATGTCTTCAAACCACTGAGACCTCATCAGTGAGTACAATGACGAACGAGTAGGGTTGGATATCTAATTATGGGGTTGATACCAAACAACGAGCGGATACTTGCATATTGCTGTGATATTCGATCCACAAGTTGGTTCCATGCATATGGGAACGGTAAATATTATATACTAATTCAGTAACTCTACCCACAAAATGCACTTTGGTCACACAGCGAAGAAACCATAGCCCCAGCCAATAAGGACGATGAATAATATATGCGAAATATGACAAAACGAAACAAAAAGAATAGCTAATACTAAAAGAGAATGCGCGAACCGGGAGTCGAACCCGGAGCTAAAGCAATTCTTTCTTGGAGTGATACTTCAAGACCACTTTCATGGGAAGCTTTAATGTTACCGCTACACCATCCGCGCTAGTACTTTCTGGGATAAGTCTCCTAACCAAGGTTCAAGTACATACATGTTTTTGTTTTTTTTTTAGTAATAGTTGCTACTTTTTGCCCATTCTTGGATGACGTTGGGTTTAACATTTCATTATAAACGTGAACTGCACATATTGACCAAATCCATCACTTCGGCGGATTGTGAAGAGCCCCTTTTGTGGGTTGATTCGTGGGTCTTTCATCAATGACACATTGTGAAAGCATTGTCTCCTGTGTCTTCCTGCGACTGGATACCCCCATCACCAACATGTTACTCCTGAGAATACATAGTGCATAGCACGCTATCTCAAGCCGCTTGTCTCATATCACAGAAACGGGCGAGATCCAACCCAAGGTTATATTGGTGGACTACGCAATTACCTTGTGCACTACCGTGGGTTTATTCTACCGGTCTCGATGGTTTTCTATTGATACGTAACCGCTTTCTTATTAATTTGACTGTTTTGTGTTGTGATGATACCATTATAAAAGCAGCTCTTGCTGTTATTTACAAGGTCAAAAGTCTTCTATTATTTTTGACATACTAATTACCCCGCTATTTTGGTCCTCTGGGAACGCTATCACAAGCCGAAATGTTGGTGCAATCAGTGACAAAGGCAACTGCCATCGCTAAATCGCTCAGTTGGCCAATCAGAAGCCAGGAATGGCTGTTGGAAATTATTATCTCCTTCCTAGCCTTACAGAAATACTCAACAATGTGATTTCTTTGTTGTTGCTGTTGTTGCCTGTATTGGAGATATATATTTCCTTGATTCATGTTTCTTGACGTTGACAACCCCATTGATTTGTTCTCGGACCTCCTCCTTTCGCCGCTCTTCCGCTGATTCTTAAAAAGTTCAAATTGGAGCGCTTCCCCGGGATTCATTGCACCCCTTTTCTCTCTTCCACTCTCATTGGCAACATTGATTCAATTTAATCTATCTTGAGTTTGTTCTCAGACAACTTCTCCTAACACTTACAAGGATTTCTTCTTTTACTACTACTTTGCTTGCATAGCAAACATACTTTCCGCTACTTGCATTCCGCCTTTACCTCTTTGATCCCAGCAATTCCAACTCCGCCGCCTTGTCCTTTTTTTCTTCCTGTCGCTGCGCTTTGTCACATTCCTCGCCGTACCCCCGCCATTCCACAAACACAAGTCTCAACAACCTCAGATCCGAGTTTCTGTCTCAACACCGCGCACCATGTCTTCTTCCGCTGCCCCTCTTGCTACCACCGCCGGCACCGCCCCCATCACCGCCGAGAACATCTTGACCTTGTTCCCTGACATTGACACCACCTCGGATGCGCTTGAAGGTCACGATGAGGAACAGATCAAGCTCATGGAAGAGATGTGCATTGTCCTCGATGACAATGACATCCCCATTGGCACCGCCTCGAAGAAGCTATGTAAGTCTAACACCCTTCACTCATGGAGCCATCTCCCTCCGTTATAATAATCGATAATGGCCATGTAGCATCATATTTTCTCTGACAACGTCACCTCTAATACCTTTGACTTCCGTAGGCCACTTGATGACGAACATTGACAAGGGGCTCCTTCACCGCGCTTTTTCCGTTTTCCTGTTTGATTCGAAGAATCGTCTGCTGCTTCAGCAGCGTGCCACCGAGAAGATCACGTTCCCGGATATGTGGACCAACACTTGCTGCTCTCACCCTCTGGGGATTCCTTCGGAGACTGGCATCACCCTTCCCGACTCCATCAAGGGTGTCAAGAACGCCGCTCGTCGTAAACTCGAGCAAGAACTCGGCATCAAGCCTGAACAAGTCCCCTTCGAGGACTTCCACTTCCTCACCCGCATCCACTACAAGGCTCCTAGTGACGGCAAGTGGGGTGAACACGAAAGTAAGCCAACCTCATAACTTATTTCTCTATACATCGGTCCCTTCAGTTCCATACTAACACTACCTGCCAGTTGATTATATCCTGTTCATTCGTGCGGATGTAGACCTGGACGTCAACCCGAATGAGGCCCGCGACTCAAAGTACGTCACGCCCGACGAACTCAAGGAATTTTTCAAGAACCCTGAACTGAAGTTCACTCCGTGGTTCAAGCTGATCTGCGAATCAATGCTCTTCCAGTGGTGGGATAAGTTCTCGAACGATACCGAGTTCCAGAAGTTCACCGATGAGACGGAGATCCGTCGCATGTAGGGGGTTTCAGTCCGGGTTATCTCGATGAGCCGGGGAGCCACTAGGTGGCTGGAGTTTTGTCGGTCGTTGTGATACTCAATGCCGGTGTTTAAAGGCGAGAATATTTCTCTAGTCGCTGCGTTTTATCCATTCGGGACCGACTCGATATCACACTAGCCACTCTCTTGGCGTCGCAAACTTGTGTCCTGTCTTGTGCTCTGGGTTGATTCATCGAGACTGTTTTTATCTTGCTTGGCGCTCACTGGCTTCCTCTATCCTGTGTTCTTCATACCCTCCGTTTTTGTCTGTTTCTGAGGCTTGGCCTCTGGTGCCATCGGGGAGTTTGGTTCTTGATTTTGTTGTACATGTTTGTTTCTAGTATGTCCTCGGAGGACGTTGTCGCGTTAGCCTTCTATTAGTTGGATTGATACGGTGTTGTCTTAGTTTTGTAGTACTTGCGAAGTATTAGGGTTATGTCCCAGTATAATGAAAAGCAGATATACGAGTTTATAATAACTTGCCCCGTTAAATCCTAATTTAAACGTTCTGAGTGTATCATATTTTAATCATTAGATACTTATTGGAAGCTTGCGTATTGGAGTAAAATGTTCCGGTTATGTATGGGTCTGCGAGTAAGGTCCCATGCTTCCTCCTCTTAATTTGATGCAAACCGGCAGTACGGTGAGCATCTGGTGAGACAAGTAGACTCATGTTGGTATCCGATATCAATGCCAGGTTCCTCCCGTTTTAGAGTCTCTGGATGTGTGAAGTAGCACCGTTTATAGGCCTGATTGGACAGTGTATTCAACGATTCGGCCGTTCAAGCCGAAATACGCAGAGTCCCTCGGGAGTAAATCTATTATATGGGTTGGTCACACACATAAGGCGGGCCATTGCATCGGCAAGCTACAAATCCCGAACAAGCGGTGAACCCTGTGGGCCTAGAAGTTACATTGATATATCTAATTAAAGGTTTGTGCCGGGTTAGTACCATATAATGCTTGAGCTCTAAAACTGAGGAACACGTCAAGAGCCTGTTTGCGAGAGTTGTCTTGGCAGTGATACTTTCAAGTTACATCTACAACCTAAGCAGCTACGTTTACTTAAGCCATAGAGATCACAATTGTGTCAGATGCAGTGCAAGGAGACGCTCGCAATATACGGAAAGCCCGTGGCCCTTCGTACCTCGTTTGTGACAACGGGAGGCTGCATAGCTTTTTTGGGGGGGAAGTGTGAGGACGTGATAGGCGCTATACAGTTTTCAAGGCATATTTTCCAGTGGCTGAAACAACAATGTAGCGGTGTAAGGTCCCAACATTGGTTAGTATACAATCGAAGTGACATGTCATGAGAGCTACCGGATTTGGGGAAGTGTATTTTCACCCAACTTAGACAAGTGGTAACACATGGGAGGCCTTTAATCGTAATCCTGACTGCTTATATGTGTTAAAATGCATGGACAAACGCATTAATATAGAATAAATGCGAAGTTCCATATTGAAGCACATCGGCGGCCGATACAGCTTAGCGGTATGGGAGTGTAGCTGTGATAGACTCTGCAAGCCATTAATTACACAAACAAGATGATATATGCTTGTCAGTTTCAGTTGACAGGTCACATCTTTGTCTCTGGAGTAGCAGGTATCACGGCGATGAGTGATGCTACGAGACATAGCTTACTCTGGATACCGCTCCCATAGGAATAAACGACAGAGGGCCATATGTGGGTACTATCTAGTTGCGAAGACCAACTTTATTCACTAGTTATCACAGATTTATTCCAGTCTAGCTAGAGATTTATACTTATATATAGGGCGCCTATGTTCGGATATGGGTTGTGCATGCCGGCTCAGTACCGACCGGCGTCTATTGTATTACAATCCAAGTTACACAGCACAATTTCAACTTTTCTGGCACTTCCTCCGCACTGCCTTGCTCCTGTATCTTGTCCTTGACTTTGTTATGCCATTTATGTTGCGCACTCTAAGGATTTCTATCTTGCCAGACCTAAGCCGTCCTGGATGTAAGGTGACCAAACGCCACTACTCTGGACAATGGAATTTACAGATTAGACATGGCACCTAAGACACATCACAAAAGTGCCAGAATTATATATTTGCAGTAATTTTAATCTGTATTTTGCTCATCCTATAATTCCTGGACAACTATCAATGTATCGGAGGGTGCGGGATAGTGAAACCGTCCCCAGTATCTTAACCAAGTCATTATATTGAGTAAATCAAGCTTATAACGGAAATGTATATCCCTTCTCATATTTCAAGCTGTGGCATATGAAGCCCCCTCCATCCACATGCTGCCGTGCCACCGGATAGCCCATGAAAGAAAGTAACCGGACACCGAATCGAATAGGGGGCTCCGAGGGGGTTCCATAAGCACAGGAGCCCGGACAACAATACGGACCGTAGTAGATACGAGGGAATTCTCAAAGCGCCGCCAAAAGGACTAGAGATGAGTGACAATTTACATAGTCTAGGGTGTTGAGTGGGTATGTTTGTCGCATAATTTGACTTAATGGAGAGGAGCGCAGCATTGGGCTGGCATCCTCAGTGCTTTGGGATCTGCTTGATGCATGTAAGTGCAGGATATGCAGAGTAAATATTGGACATACCGTTTTAGGTATTCTGGGTGAAGGCATCCGGACTGTTACATGACTGTAAATTCAAATAGACAGACGTGCAGGAAGATAAGGCTTGGGGAGCATCTGGCGATATGCATATCTGAGATGATCAAGCGGGTATTAGGAGAGGGTAGATACATAAAATGGCATACATGTTGCAACATTGCACGACGGCAATGGCTTGACGGCGCCACCGAGATAATCATGAGGCGTTTGTAGGCCTTGTTTGTTTAGTATGGTGGATTATAATCGATGGATAGTACGAGTCGCCAACAAGATGTATCGGCGCCTCGCGTGATGGCACATAATTTCCTAGGATTATTGTTAGCATATTAGGCGGCACTAGTTCCTTTTGGTATACTTGGATCAAAGCAGCGTGTACAAAGGGATTTGGAGGCTTGCAATTTTATACTCTGGTGTGGCAACATAATGATTAGTGGTCTGGTTGTGGTAACCATGGATGGCTGATTACACACGCCATGAGAATATTGGTAATGAAGATAGTGCACTTTGTGCTTGTGGATAAGGGCATTGTTTGTGGAGTTGTGGGGTTCAAGGGGAGAAAGTGAGCAGATTATGTGTTCCATTTACATATGATCATGACGCATAATTGATGGCGGTGGGTTGGAAAGTGGGAGGGTATTGTTCCCCTACCGCACAAGAGCTAGTGCATCATATGATCACGTAACAGATCTTGGTCTCGAATATCAGTTGCATAGTGGAAGAAGAAAATTCTACATACCAGGAACAGCTAAACGTATGGTGAGATGTTGATAAGACGATCAAGTTGCTGATTACCTTTTCATACCTTCCCAAGACTCCTTACCAATCCTACGTGTTATCAACACTAGACTCGAGTTCAACTTGACGATAGGGGCTGAATTGCTCGAAGCGGAAATAAATTAAAGCGGGGCGATGTGTTGTTGAATGATATGAAAGGGAATTTTGGCTAAACTTTGTTGCCTCAAGGGACCTTTCCTGCATTGAGAAAGAGGAAATTGGACATTTGGGGCTAACAATAGACCTGAGGTGACTTTGGAAGAGTCGAGGCTGGATCATATGAATGTATTTGGAAATATTCAGAACTACCACGTTGTGACCATGAGGAAGTGAGACCTTTTGGGGCGAGAATTCTCATTATTATGACATATCCAAATATAAATATGCATTGAACAGCTAAATCTTTCACGAGTGTGATGAAAATACCAACATCTGTTCCGCAGTGTATTTACCTTGCCCATATCTCTATCACCTCATTAAAACTCAGCCCCCGAAATGAGCACTTCACCTTCCCCGCCTCATTCCATCCCTTCCCTCTTGCCAAGCCCACTATTTATCTCATGATTGAGCGATCTGGAGATACCAACCCCTAGAAACCCCCATATTCCGTCAACCCCAGCTCTCAGCTTCTAGACCTCGACAAATTAGCATCGAACAAAATTCGCCCCCCCCCCCAACTCCCACCCACTCCCGCTCACAGTACATCGCAGTTGATGGCACCTCGCTACACAGTCACATATCGAGCTGAAGTCTGGGGGGTCTTTCTGGTTGGGGAGATCAGGCTGCGAGTCAAAGCCAGGATCCAGCCAGTGACCTGATTTCCTATGCTAGTGGTACTTCATGAGTTGGTTAGTAGTACCAGTCGGGTGGTTACCACCATATCTACAATCGCGTATCATTGGATCTTGATGGGTAGTAAACAGATGGGCAATTCTAAAGATGAGACTACTAAATATGATGAGAATGTGAATACCGGATCTTCGGATAATAAGTCAGGGATCCTGTTTTTTCTTCTTTCAGTAGGAGTTGTCTGACAGTGGAGGATGTGAGGGTTGTACGCACAGTAAGGGGCGCATATAAGGGTTTATGAAGATCCTGACATAACTATAAAGGATTTCGGGAATTTATAAAAGGACATACTGAAGGCATTAAAGGGCAATACTACGGCTGAGCTGGAACTTTTACAGCTATTGGTGGTAAAAATTAAAGATTGGAAGGGAGATTTGGGGTTAACTTTCCCAACCGATCCCGGCGGGGTTCCGGTGGGTTATCCCTGGGGGATCCCGTGTTTGAGATATCACATACCTATATAGTTAGAAGCGGTCAGCAGTTTATCTTGTTAGTGTAATAAAGGACTGTGGTGTAGCTTAAGCATGCATACAGTGATACTACAGTAGGATACGGCACAAGTACTTCCAGGTACCGGATTGCACCCGGAAACTCAGCCACATCCGTCTGCAGTACAAGGCGGCAGTCATGACAATGTACTAAGGCAGAGCGTACCCCGGATAATTTTACGGGAGGGCGTTCGAACTCGAAAGACCACTTTTGTTTAACCTCGGCCTAGATATGAGAAGTCGCCCGGGAAAAGGGATAACTGGTAATTTGATGGGTTTCCCTAGCTCAATCTTGAGTTCAGCTGAGTAGGCCATGAAAGTTGGTCATGGACGAAACGATCGAGTCGATATCCCGCTCACTGGCAATATCTAAGACATTCTACAGATAAACATCTGCACATATTATCCCTTTGGACATTATGACGTTGCGGTATGTAATTAACGCTACTCATGGGCAGCACATGTAATTATTGTTTCAAGTCATCACTTCTTCAACCAGTCCTTACATTGTTGATAAATCGTCCTATGTGGTATCGCCTTCGACCAATCATCTTACAGTATAATATAACCCTATCATATCATATATAACCCTGAATAATTGGTATATTATTCTCATCACAGCAGAATTGGGCATGAAGTGATGTGTTCTGAGTGTGGTTCACATTTGGGAAAAACCTATCACATGACCAGATACGAAATCAACCTTGGGACGTACAATGACGACACTACGTTAGAACAATATCTTCTTCACCAACCTGTCATATTCCCGCCGTTTAATAAATATCTATCATCTCGCTAGCTCCCGTTCCAAGCCCAACCTGACGGTATTTCGCGCTTTAAACGCCCCCTCCATAATATAATTCCCCTCTTACCCAAACATCATATCTGCCCAACCAAGTCCCCATCTAACCCGCCAGCCAATCTGCCAACTCAAGGGAAAAAAGAAATCATACATATTGACTGTGTCTTCGCTTCAGAAACTGACTAAAAGTAAAACCAACAACAACTGGCCAACTGATCAGCTATATGCCTTGCAAAAAAGAAACACCCAATGTGACCATCTTGTTCCAATATTATACGCGAAATCGTTCTTATCCAGTTACCTATCCTTACCGGCACCCCGAAATTCCCGCGGACCTCCACCGAACCAAAAGGCAATCAAATGCAAACATAGCCAACATCGTATGAATTTGTTAGCGATACCTCTTGACTAATTAAAGCCACTTGATCAACATATCCTCAGCGTCCAGCATTGTTCCGGAGCTTAGGAACGTAGATCCCAGCATCCTGCGCTATAATTTTGGGGCCTGAACGGTCAGGGGTAATATAACCAAGTCCCCAAGTCGAGGCGGAGCATAGGGCCGGGGCAGCCAGTCTGATGGGCCAGTAGCTGAAGCTGACAAGGCGCGTGGAAGCGAAAAGAGGAGAATAGGAAGGGGGTGGAATATTTATCGGATTGGCCGGTGCAAATGATAACATGAATAGGATGGATCAGTTTCATAAAACAATTATAGGGCGCAATATTACCCAGGAGGCGTAATTACTGTATTGGAATATAACATCTTATACTGCTAGGACTATGTAGCGATACTATAAATGCCATCATGGTAAAGAAACCAAGCCAGCACACTTCTCGTGTTCGGCTGTCTGGATGGTACAACCAATGATGACGGGATACTGCATAGCAAGGACGAAACTGCCGCGTAGAAGCAAAATAGCCCTCCCAACGACTAGCTGCAAACAGGAAATGGCGGATTGAACTACAGATCTACTCGCTGTCAGGTGCTGGTACCCGGTTGACCGTATGCGAGTATTATTTGCTTGCGGTCACTGTGTGAGCTGCGGATGCCCGGCGGGCAGCCCCGGCGGCTTGGTGGATATGTACGGTGGACGGTGGGCTGTTGGGCGAAGGCGTACTACAAAAAGAGTGGCTGGGCGCCACGGGTAGGGTGGGAACTGTCCTGGCTTGAAAGGGGATACAGGGAGACTAGCAAAGGGATGGCGGATGGTAGCAGGGAAAGTAGTGACTTGAGGTAGTTAGCGGTTGAGATGAAATTACGCTTTTCGGTCGAGATAACGCCACAGGGACTGACTAGGTGTGAGAGGGAAGGTCACGATAAAGGATACAACGATATTGGGGAATATCGGTGGCAAAAATGGAAATGAAAATGGTTATACGAAGAAGTAGATCAATTAGCTGTCAACTAAGGACTTTACTCTTGGAGAGCAGCCTGTTTTTTTTTTTTGTTGTGTATTTCATGTTGTGGCATGGTTGTAGTTGAGACTATGTGGAACAAGTGGTGTTTGTAGAGTGAGTGCACTCGTGCACACAAACTGCATTTGGAGATATATGCAGTAATTTATGTAGTGGCACCTACAATTGTAAAAGCAATTCCACCAGTTCTGCATTAGAAGGACACGACAAAAGATGCCACAGACATGAATTTGGATTACCAGCATTTTCATACTTTGTCTTAGCCTTAAGATTTGATCACCAAAAATACAACTAGTATCAAACATAATGTAGTACTCTCCCAGCTATGAATTATCTAGGGGCAATTCCGCCTTGTCTCCATCAAGACTAAAGAACGAGCTGAGAAGGCTGGGTAAGTGTTTTGATCACCGGTTTCCTCCTCTTTTCGATATTGCCCTAGTTCTGCATTGACGCTGGCTGCCCAATCATCCACAATGTATCCTAGCGATGTATCTCTCAAGCAGGTACCGAGGCTTTGGGTGATTTCCTTTAAGTTGCTGATCCCCCGGTTTACATCGGTGGTCAATGAGCAGTTGGATACTGCTGTGGCTAATTCGATATAATTATTAAGTTCTGACATTGACACCATGTCTTGATTTGCAGGCTGTCGATTCTCATGAGTCAATATGTTATAGGAAGATCTGATCCTCGAAAATCGTGACCCATATTCTTCTTCCTTCCCCCTTCCTCGTCCCCGTGTAATTTTTTACGATACCCCTAGACTTGAAGGACTTTTAGGGCCTACACTTTGAGGGTTCTTTCCACCGGGTCAAGTCCCGCAGGCAGTTATACAGGCCGGGGTCTTGTATTAATGATATTAAACCTAGCACGGCTGTTCCAAAGGATTGGGTGAAATGATCAGATTTAGCCAGGGAGACGATACCACCTCCTTGGATTCAACCCAGAAAAATGATAATATGATGCATCTGTTTCTGTATCCAAGATTCAAGGAGGAACCACTATTCTGGGGATTGGGAATACAGGAAGCTTCTGGATGGAACATTGAACCATATCTTGTTTATGGGAAATTCCGTAGCCATTCTACAGCGACAAGAGGTCTAAAGGGAGAACTTACCCTCTACTCTGATACATATATTTGACAAGCGTGCAGGATCAGAGCGGGCGTTGTTGATTATATGTGTTTACTATCTGAAAGAGATTTCGATATATCGTTCCTATATATTATCAGGTGTATGTAAACATTGCAATGACCTCGTGTAAACTACCCATGCAGTCTCCCCACAGGAACAGGATCTCCAATAGCGGTCAGGCAATAACATGGTGGAGGGTGTGGGTGCATTTGTATTAGGTTAGCACAGCAGAAGGACAATCCTTCTAGAAACAAAGCGACATGACTTGATGCCAAGAATATGAGCCTGAAGTAGTTGGCGCGCTGGTTCAGATGCTTCGGAGAACAGATAAATGCCTGAGGGCTCTGGAGACTCATAGATTATGGCTGTATTATGTCGTTGAGAAAGAGTTAGAATAATTCTAAGGAACAAATTGAGGCAACCCGGGATAGGCATACTGGTGGCGTCAGGTACGGGTGTATTCAACCAGGACATTAGATTTCGTTGACAATATTTGGAAACACCGCGTATTTTTCAGATTGTGGCGTTATATTGCGTGTTCAATGTATAGGTTCCAATTAAGTACGTAGTTGCATCAAACAAGTGACTCGAGACAAGTCAGGTACCAATACCAGTACTTGTCATGTCTCACAACACTTGAAAAAATAGGCCACTTCCGAATAAGTGGTAACCACCCCCGGATAACCTCTTCCCGACTATAATCCTGTCAGAAAATGACGTCTATTGACCCTAATATCCAGTCCTACTACTACATACACAACATAAAAATATAAGCAACACAATCCATAGTTGGCACATATATCTCATACATATTTGTAATCTAGTCAGAAAACCTAATAGTATACTAGGCGAGAATTTGGAGATACTATGCGACAGATAGCAGACTGAGTCAAGTGGTGAAAAACAAGTCGCCATAGTTCCTAGAGATCATGGTGATTCCTGGAGGCGATCTGCAGCGGATGTTTCCATCGGGTTATTTTGAGTGGCGACGCCGGGAGCGTTCTGGGGGTATGGTAATTAGTCAGTGAGGGATATCGAGGGCAAACATGGAAATATCATGAGATTGGGAAATCACTCTCGGACAATATCATGTGGGGTGTATGGTATCATTGGGTCCAACGGTAGGATGTGAGGCTATCGTTGACATGTGGCTGGAATGGCTTCATGGGGAGAAAGTCGCATGGCGAGACACATATCGGTGGGGTTTGGAGACAATGCTACGTGGAGCCATGGCTAACAAGACGATGGTGAAGACATTGTCAACTGGCATGTACATTATGTTGTGTCCAGTTTATCCAGTATGTCGAGACCTTTGAGATGAGTCAGCTGACTAAAATGACTTGGGCTTGGCTGCAGGGCTCGTAGAGCAATTTTGGTTTACATAAAAATGGGAGAAGAGCGGACATGAAGTTTAGTCGAATGCTTTATATGACTATCTAGTATTCATGTTGGCTCCGCCGCACCTAGCATGAACTCTGTAAGATTTCAAGATCATGGGCCATTCTGATGGACATGATGATAGTATGGGGAACAAATAGCCAGCACGCCCGGCCAGTGTACAATGATCTAGCTTAAGCTCATAGGCTGGAGATTAGTCTAGTAGTTTTATTTCCACCCACGATACTTATTTATTGTTTTAAATATGTATTTTGGCGAATTTTTATAACTCGGGGCAGACGCAAAAGACACACCATATCTCAGTAATAACAGGACCCATTTTATGTTTTATTGTATTTTTGAGAGAGAGAAAAATGAATAATCATGTATTCCTGTATCATGACATCATCATTGTCACCTTCTGAATCAAATTCTCCTTATCATTGTATCGTCGATCTCGCCCTGGTAATTCCAACATTTTAATGCAAAGACTAATAGTTCACATCAATATATAGGTACTTCAATGTTTCCCAAAACTCTCGTCAAGGTAAAAGGTACCCAAACAATGTAATTACCCAACCCAACCCACGCTTCCCCAAACAATCCAGACCCCGTGACCACTACCCCGGGTCTCCCATCACACATATACATCCCTCCCGGCCGATAAATTCCCTAACCCACAGTCCATAGCCCTCTCACCAAGATGTATATGGCTTGTCAGCCCATACCTTCGAGAAGTCAAACAACTCAGAGGGAATCGCAGGCCTCAAATGCATACACATTTTTAAAACCTTTACAACCCGCAACAAATACACAAAGGAAGATAACATTCCAGGTCTGGCAGACTCGTGATCACACTAACGGTCTATGCGTTGGGTCTTTGGGCCCGACAATGCGGTGCGCGCCTGAGCTTTGGGGGTGAGGCTGTGGACAACTTTGGGTTGCTCAGGCTTGAGAGGAAGCAAATGCGTGGGCAGCAGCAAGGCGGTGGTTAGGATTTTGTCAGGGGAGCATTGCCTATGTAGTAGAGGAAGATATCCGTGTCTTAGGGCTCCGATGAAGCAAAGCGAATGTGTCAGTATATCAGGGTGTAATATTGATTGTTGAAGTGGGATGAAGTCTCTAACAATGAAACGAGCCGTAGGTAGCAAAGGAGCATTTGAGTGGTGGCTAAAAAGAAAGCATATATGTTACTATGCGTCAATAAGTTCTTAGCTCAACTTCTGAGGCCAAAGCGAGTGACACTGCCGTATTCTTGTGTATATGTTGTCGTTGCTATCTATATTCTTTACCCTCTGATCATCTGTCAGAACTAGGATGTGTTTGAGGACCCAGCAGATGCCTCTCGGACACGCCCGACACCTTTAATATACGACTTGGCTGTAACCGGGTGTTACGGATACAGGCTGCCTCTATTTCCTTAGGCCCCCTTGTGAATATTGACTTGAATGTCCCCCCACAGAAAATATGAACTATATTTTGCACGCTCCTGTCCATATTTAATTCCGCCTGTTATGGCTAGCTGGCCGGCACAACAAGTTAATATGACGCTCTGAGGCAGATGAAAGTGTCCCCCGATGCTACCACTTTATTCTGAGTTACACTCTGTAATCGCTACCTGACTAGTCAGCCAGTCGGCATTGGGAGGATCTGGGTGGACTGAGGAATAGGCATACTGCAGTGGGTGGCTGCGTGAGAGTAGAGGCGGGGTTTACCAGAGCAAGCGGGCATAACTGGGGAGTTATTTCAATAGTAACGAGACGAGAAAATGTCTTAGGCCCATTGTGGGGGTGTGTATGATTCTGGTTGTTATATTCAGGCCCAGGCGGACGCACGGGATAGTATTCAGGTATTTTTCGGTAGTGGTAGAGGACGTGCTCTTGTGGATAGAAGCACCCCAATACTAGAGGTAGCTAAGTAGGGCTGTTAACCTCGATTGCGGCTTGTGGAATTTCCAGAGCCGTATTTTTAACATTCTGCAAAAGGCAGTAAATCACCATCATTACTCGCTTTCGTCATCATCTAACCATGGTTCATTGTTAATTGTAGCATTAAGTTCTGAAGGAGATCATTCTGCTATTGTTTACATGTATTGCCATTGTAACCTCCCAAGCTCTTTTCTTCATACCCCCTCGCTCATCCCATTTTAATAGGAAGGCAATACCTCAGGCCTATGCTTTGCCCAAAGGTCCATGATCTACCTTTGTCCACTATAGTATTCGCCGTCTCCCAGAAATACGAATGCCTGTCGACGGCAGTCGTCCCGCTTGTCCACGATACCCACGAATGGAGCCATTGATCAAGGAAGAGGCGTGATTATCGTAAATAAAAATATCGAGGCGAAGATTTACAACATTACTATGGTGGCGGCCCACCTTGAAACTAGGGATATCTACTGGCTGTTCTCGTGATCTTGTTTGACGAGCTTGGGGCTATTGCTTTTTCTTTGAATATCAGCAGCACATTCAGGGATGCTCCAAATGTACAAAACAAAATATCGAATTTTAATTTTAAAAAATAATGTAATAAAATAAAAGCACGCTTGGCTACGTAGTCTTCATCAATATAAAACCAGCCATCAAACGCAGCCATGCTCGGAGAACACGGAAATACCAACTGCAACATTACAAAAAATACTAACAAAAGCAATAATATAAGTATGGCAAATCTTTCAGGCGAAACCATTTCCTAATATTGAGAGATGAATTTTGAGCCTGTGAAGGAAAAGAAAAAATAAAATGCATCTCCTTGTAGCTAACCTACTTGAAACGACCCGTGGCTTCGGTACACTGGGAAAACACGACGTTAGAAGACGCCGAAAGGGAGAGCTGCTGGAGAACAGGCCTAAATTTGGCTGTAGCTTTGAAGGCAATAAGCGATCATGATTATATACGAATTTATGGCCTGAAAATCGTTAATGCCCAGTTGACCGAGTTTTAATCTCTAACCCTACAGTGTCATCTATTTGGAGTGAGGATACTAACAACAAAGTCAGCCAAATAAATCAAACAGATATGAATCATCACATCAGTAGTAGCACTCACTTACGCCACTAAGAAGCAATTGGAATCCCCTCTAAATCACTACATAGCATAGAATTTCCTCCACATACCCTCATATGCCCACCAATCACCGACCTACAGAAGTCTTACCGCTTGTTTCCACCAACCTTCTTTGCCGTCCCTCATTCCCGCCATATCACTGACCCCCGAATATTGTACAAACAGATGCACAATCTGCAGATTCTTGTACACGAGATTCGTCTCGGAAAATCACGAGGCGGACACGCTGATTGCGGATGCACAGCGTTTGGCGGATATGAACACAGCAGGCGGATGCTACGAGTGGGATGTTGCCGGCACCGGATGCTCAAGGGGCCGGACAGACAAAGAGCAAGGTAGGCGATACGGGCCCGGGAGCCTCGGGGTTGAGTTTCTAGTGCATATGTATATGTGGACATACATAGAGCGGCTACGCAGGTGGGAATAGACAGATTGGCCCGGACATATGCAGTTTGGAGGGATGTGGCGGGGATGGCGTGGCTGCCACTAGGTTGGGTAGTGCGGCATCGTATGGCTTTTTTGCTGCAACTAGATATGTAGTACACAGGTATAAATACACAGGTGTAAATCTTGGGGCCGCATTGACTCTGGCTTTGTTTTGTTTCACATTGTCAAGATGGACGGTAGAAATGGTAGCAGCGGTGGTAATCAATGGACACTGCGTGTTGTTTTCCGGAAGTACATCAAGTATCGGAAACCTGAATAAGTGGAGATTCCGTACCACAGCACGCCAACTACTGTCTAGAGTATAGGTAATTTTACGTAGGGATCATACTGACATATATGGGAGGGTGTATGATAGGAATTGTCTGGAACATATTGATATATCTTCATGGAGGCTGTTTTCAGGCCAGGCCTATAGATACATATCGTTAAGTCTGTTTCTATGACTTAAAACAGGGCTTCACGATGCACAATAAAATATACCGGACGGGAGATAAGAGACATAAGAATGTAAGTGGATAGTGCGAGGGTTTGGATGCTGTGTTTGTTGATGCCGTGCTCCAACTGGCAAGGTGGTGACATACAATGGAATACAGATATTTGTCAAAATATGCTTTTTTTTTTGTTGGGAGTAAATTCAGCTCGTTGAAGGCTGAGTAAGATGGTTGGAAAAAAAAAGAAAATGGAAATATACATTTAGCCGTTCCAGATCTACTAACACTGAGTTTTAAGGGATAACGGCGCTATGTAAACAGTAATCATAGATTAACAGCCAATATCACTTATGTTTGTTTGAAGCTATGGTATATATCAAACAACCAACAGTCGGACGTTGGTTATGATAAATGACAATTGGAAGTGTAATATAGGCCAAATGAGATGCTCTCTTTGTGACAAACCAAACCCTAAACACCTATCCGTCTGTCATCTGGGCCCGAAGAAGAGGTTGACCTTCCGTCTCCCTCCTCAATGACCAGCCTTCGGATCCTCAGTTGCTACATCAGGCTCGCTTCCATCATAGGAAGATGGTAGACCCCGGCATTTCTTAATGAATCACAATACCACCTGGGCTTCCACCATATGCTGGGGGCGGGCCCCATGACCTTTGTGCCCTGGTTCCCCGGTTCATGCTAGCCCAGAAGCTCCAGAGAAATAATCCAAGTAGACTTTTTGATTTTCCCTAAAGACCCATTTCCCAATATCGACTTCTTGGCTATGTGAATCACCAGAGCCACGGAATATGGTGATGGTGATGGAATAGATCCAGGAGGTGATCATCGGTGACGATTGATCGAGAAGGAGGTGGAAAATAGTGTTGGTACGACTTACTGGAGGCTGGATTCTGTAGTAGAGTGTGGTGGGCGCCCTTTGTTTAGATCTCGGTACCTGGCGTGGCAACCGTTTACGTGGGTAGTCTTAGTACTAACACCTTCACCAACGCTCTTATTGACTCTATTAAAAGCACGATTACAGGGCAAAACAGCTTGCGACAGAACGCCCCAATCGCCCGTGTTTTGCGGCCCCGTCGGCCGACTGTACTTACCTCGAGACCAAGCTTCAAGGACAGGCCACCAAGAGCTGAGAGTTATGCTAATTAGGGCTCTCTTGTCATGGCAAGCTCATATGCCAGAAAGCAGAATGATCACCATTAACAGGGAAGGGACCCCTGGTCCCGGGACTAGGAGAGAGCAATGATACTAGAACGAGGTTAAGTACTAGGATCTAACAACTTACTTGGAGGTGTGTACTTATTGGCCTGGCTGATGTTGGGTGTGCTATGGAGTCAACAAGGTGGTTGTGCGCAGTTAGGAGATTCTTCAATAAAGAAGGGGGTGCGAGGAGAGATGAAGGCAAAGGGGTGGCTTCGTGATACACATAGGCTTCCGCGCACATACTAAGGCGAGGAGTAATAGAGGTGGAAGAGGCATCATCATATATATAGATAGCTTTGGCCCCATCGTCCATTTTCGTCTCCAGAGTCTTGGAACCCATCATCCTTCCTTATATCGTGATTTCTCGTTAATACTTCACAGAGTCTTCTCTCCTAATTCCTTCTCCGCTTTCTCCACAAGACATTTGCCGTGCCGAATAATCCATCATAATCTTCATTCCTCGTCTCTCATAGCTCCTACTCGCCTACATCATCGCTGTTGCTGCCCTGCATACGAACATTGCCCCCCCCCATCTCCCATTTTGCCATCTTTACGTCTCCCTTTGGTTGTTTCCTCTCATTCAAATACATCGGTGTTCCCACCACTGAGAACTATCAATCGACATCCACGCTTTGCAATTTCAAACCATCAGTCTACATTCCGGCATATATATATATATTCGCCATTCTACATCGCCGTCTCCCTTCGACCTACCACCCCGCAAAATACCGAACCTGTGGACCTCTACAGACCAGACGCCAATCCTCAAGTCAATCTAGTTACGACTTGCTAATTTGCTACAATTCGGCACTCGACTGAATTTTTTTTATCGGTTTCTTTTTTATACATACCTTTTTAATTTTCTTCCTCAGTCTTTTCCTGTTTGGTGCTCATACCATTATCTTGTAAGTGTCTATTTCCTAATCGGTGAAGGCAACCAATGAGCGTCTTGCATGATTTGGCTTTGGCCTAGCGTCGGCACTTGTATAAACACCTATTACGATACTTCCATTGTTCGGGACAGCTACATAGCTGCTCTCACAACGGATGACATTTGTCGAACGACTCTAGGCAACTTCTTTAGTCGTGGCAGATGGAACGTTCCAGATACTCTAGAGTTGGGTTATTATTGGGGAAATATCGTGCGTAGCCATGGGAGATGCATGCTCTTGCGGTTGCAGCTTCGAGTATCGAAGCCCGACGGGACCTGCTGGACCATGTATCTCCATCAGTTACCTCGGGCTGAAGCTAGTTCGCTCCACATAAACACTGTCTTTTAGACTGGAAGCTAACTCCCTTCTCAACAGTTATCTTCATATATCACCTTATAACAAAGCATTTGCTACCGTTATCTTTCCCAGCAACCAGTAAGTTTGTTCATCGTCTCCCAATATCATATCTTGTCTTCCCATTTCTCCCTTTCCAATTCATTCATGAGCCCTCCGTCATAATGCAACCACATGTCATTACTACTGAGCGAGGACCCCGAACGACTTTATTTGGGTCCCGTTGTCTTGGGACAATTGCATCTCGGTTGAAACTCTGTTTTGAGAGGCATGCATACCAGACGATAGCCCTTACCCGCCCTATAGGTGTCTCGCGGCGTGCATTTGTGGTGATGTATAGACACCGAGTGAGGCACCCTGCCAGCAAGTTGCTGCAGGTTTGCAGTCATAGAGACCCTCTACCCATAAAAACACACCTGCTCGGTGAGAGCCCCGGCCCATCTGTCGCCTTGCTACTTTGACTGTAGCTTGGTTCGCTGTTAAGCTCAGAGGTGCATATCTTCGTCTAGAAGAAAGCCACTCACACTCTGTGACAGCACAGCATAGCACAGTCGAGAGCCCAACGAAAAAGAAAACAAAGAAATGGCTTGCCAGTCGCTCCAACGCCTACCCACGCCGCGACGGAACACGTAACGAGGCGTATGCAGATATGAGGAACTCAAAAATACGGCTGTACAATTCCCAATTTAGCCGTTTCTCTTATTCTTTATTTTTCTTTGTATTTATCGCTTGCTCTGGCTTTAGTCTGCCAGCCAACCAATCATCATCTGTCCACGCCGCCCACAAAGTTGCCAGGTTCCTATATCCAACATCCTCCAAGGATAATATAAATTTGTTGCCCGAGTATGCCACGGCTCCGTTGCTCGTCCGTGTTTGGGCATGTGACTTGGATCATTGCAGCCCAATATGAGGAGCGTCATTCCGAATCCTTATCCACTGGTATATTCCATCCCGCAAAGATGCAACTATTGCAGGAGGATCATCTACCGATGACTCTCTTCTTTGAGGCATCACATTGTGGATGTAGCTGGTTGTGGTGAATTTGTCGGGCTTGCTCGTGAGAGGGTGATTGTTTTGTCTGCTGCGCTGTCCAGATTATTTTGCTTTGCTTGGTTTGCCCTAGAACCACTTACACGACGCAGGACCCTGTCTTGATTTTTTCTATTGTGCGGTTGCTGTCTCTCTCTGCATGGCAAGCCTGCTGGTGCTACTCGTCCTGACTTGTGCAGGCCTTTAGGCATATTTTCCCAAGCCTGTTCACCATTATGCATCATCACCGATTGCTGCCCGGGCAGTTTTCTAGTGGAAGTGTATAGCTTGTGGTGTCTGTATGATTCACCCCTGGCCATTTAATCCAATTATAATAATTATTTCTTTTTTCTGCTTTTATTATGGCGTTGGCTGAGTGGCCTTTTACGCTGAACATGGCTGCTCACTCCGGATTGAACTCCCTGTTATGAACATGCCCACGAGCTTCATCCCTTGTGCATCTATCCCCTGAGGTCCTGGACGCCCAAAAGCTAAGCGGCTTTTGACTATAGGGAGCCATGACAACGCAGGGCATTTTCCCTTCATTAATGTTAGACCCGCGGTTGACTTGGATGACTACTACTCGCAGTGCCTCTACGGGGTATTGTCAGAGACTTGATGTACTATATCCTTTGTAAGGATGGGCATCATTGGTGACAATGTCCACCTTTCTCCAGTCACTTGTCTATGGCCCTTAGCGCTATTCTAGCGTCACACACAGCAGGTGGAGTGTCGTCCATCCCATCTTGCACCCCTGGATATTGACACCCCCCATATACAAAGAGGGGATGTGAATGTAGCTGTTGCAGTTGTCTTTTTTGCGACATCAAGTATCTTGTATAAGACCCTCTAGGATCGCCACATCCATCTGACTGTTACGATGCCACCGTTCTCTATCTTCTTTACCCTCTCTATCTTGCATACATTTATTTATATCTATTATCGACCATGTTACTGACTCTGCCTATAGAGCCAAAGAGCCATTCTTTGTCTTCACACTTCAACCGTCTTTCCGCCAAAATGAGATTCTTCAGCAGATCTTCCCGTTCTTCGGCCACTGCTGCCGAGACCCCATCTAGACCCCAGATCGCTCGTCTGGATAGCAGCGCTTCTACTATTGTTGATGAGAAGACTATTAAGCCTTCTGCACCCGCGAAGAAGTCGCCCTCCGAAAAGGCCCTTGGCTCTTCTCTTCTTCCTGCGAACCGCGATTCTCTTCGCATTGTCTCCCGCCGGGAGTATAGAGAGGTCGCTATGACCCTTTCCCATGCTTTTGCCGACGATGAGTTGTCTCGCTACCTCGTCGATTCACCAGACAAGAAGGACCGTAGCGAGGAGGCCCTCTGGAGATTGCACGTTGACATGATGACGTACATTTCCATGGCTTACCTCATGACTGGCGAGGTTGTGTCCATCGGCCAAGATTATGAATCCATTGCTATGTGGCTGCGCCCTGGCGAGGAGTGTGAGTCTTTCTGGACTATCCTCCGTTCCGGTCTTTGGAAGCTCAAGTACCAGCTCTCGTCTGAGGGCAAGAGACGCTACTATAAGGAGGTGCTTCCTATTCTTCACGAAGTCAAGCAGAGGGTCATGGGCAGCCGTGACAACGACTGCTACTATCTGATCTACCTTGGTACTAAGCCCTCTGGCAGATGCAAGGGCTATGCTTCCAGACTGCTTCGTGACATGATGACCCAGGTATGTTATTCATTTTCATCTCATAGTTTTATCAGTTCCCTGTACTAACATGTATATCAGGCTGATCGTGAACAAAAGCCGATGTATCTTGAGTCATCCTCCCCTGCCAACACGGAGTACTACAAGAAGTTTGGCTTTGTTCCCGTGGAGGATGTCTACTTCGGTCCCGAACGCCACTTCTACCTGACTGCCATGGTCCGCGAACCCCTCAGCCACATGAGCTCACACAGCCAGACCTCGACGCTCAACGGCAGCAACTAAGCTGGAACATGAGCTTCACTCAGTTTTCTGATTACGATATCACGACATCTCTTTTTATGCTCCTATTGGGATGCTTCGTTTGCTTTCACTTCTGCTCACACTTTTTGCATCTCTACTCCTTTTATTTTTTTGTTTTCGATCTCTACTTTTGCTTGCTTCGCCTTTTGAGCTGTAAGCCATCAAGCAGTGTTTCTGCTTCTGTCCTTGTTTGTCATTTATTTGTTTTTTCTGATCATTTACATCACTTCTCATCCCCGTTGCGGGATGAGCATTGAGGGCAACCTCTGCATCATTCTGGTTTCAGTCCGCCGCTTTCTTTGCCATCGACTTTGTTTGATATTTTATTGCTCTTTTTTGATATTTTATTGGGACGTACTTTTGGGCATCCTGATTGTTTTTCTTTTTTTTTCTTGCTTTCATTACAGTGTTTGGGAAATGAAGGGGTTAGGGGATTGGATTTATTATACAGCATCATGAGTCTTCATGCATTTGACTCTGGGGGACTTTCGTTATTATGTATTACAACTTGCTACAACAACAGATTTCTTTGGTTGGGGGTATAACTGGGAACATTATACACTATGGGTTTATTGGGGCAACGGCTGGATGCCGCTTGCAATATCGTATCATATTATTTAATTAATACTCTTTTCACTATATGAATATTCAATTCATTTCTATCATCTTCTGAATGCTTGCCAGATCATCTTCGTTAGTGAAATCTATTAGATAGCGTAACATTGAATGTGTGCCTTTGAGCGCCCATATGCATCTCAACAAGCACGACATGATCTGAGGAGAACCGGATATGTGATTGGGCCCAAATTATGAGATTTCATGTGGGTGTCTATTAAATCATTGTTTACTGCAAATAAAATCATACGTTATATGTGCCTCGTCTTATATCCAGAAAATCGGCAATTTAGTAGTCCATGACCTCAAACGTTGATTCGTCCAACGTGTTGTATAGGATACCCATCTGTAAAAGCTCCTGTGCACCCATCATAGCATCGTCCAAACCCAAGCCAGCGGTTGTCGCAATAACCTCTATCCGCATACCCTCATTACCCTTGGGCCCACTAGTGACAGCCCTGTACACCTTCTTAGCAATTCCCGAAGTCCCATTCAGCTTAGCACCAGAGTCAGAATACCCGCCCATCTGCGAATCACCTGCCGAATCCACAAACATGCCGTCGCCGCCACCACCATTGCCACCCGAAGCCCCATGCTGCTTTTGCCAATAAAGATGGACGGCTGCGGCCTCGAGCATGTGGTAGTTGACTTCATTGTAGGATTCTACAGGGCGAATAACGTGTATGTTGATGGACTTTTTGCCTGAGAAGACTTTGACGCGGCCGTAGACACGGACCCAAGAATCGATGGCCCATTGAATGGCATCAGGAGATTCTTCTGAGGTTGTTTCGACGGAAGATAAGAATTTCTTGGCTTCTATCATCGAGGTTCCGTCATCCAGGCGGAAGAGTTCGGTGGTGGATTGTTTGCTGTATTGGCGGATTTGGCCGACAAAGGTAAGCTGGAGATAGAGCGGGGTAGTGGTTAGTTTAGAGGCATTAGTAGGGAAAACGAGCCTATGCAGGAGTGTAAACGCACCTGGGTAATTGCTTCATTATCGATAGTGAAGTCAGTGTTGGGGCCGGCGGGGACTTCATTAGCGTCGATGATCTGTTTGATGGTCACTGGGCGGAGGGAATCGCGGGTATAGTTCTGGGATTTGTCAGATGGTGAGATACGTCATAAGGTGTGTTCGGCCGAGTACTGACTTTTTCGCCTTGGCCGCCCTGGCTTTGGGAACCGCCGTGGACGAAACCGCCGCTATCATCGCCGTAGCCAAATCCTGCTTTGGGCTGGTTAGTTAATGGTGTCCCCTGAGCCCCTCATGTCTGAATCTGGGTAGTGGTGACGTACACATTATGAGTATGAACTGAGACTAGGAGGTATATAGAAAAACTAAGTGCGGGGTATCAGGTTTGATGGAAATGTGTTGCGCGAGCGGAATATTTTGGGCGGAGTTTTGATTGTCAATTGGTGAGATGTCGTTACAATGGCGGGGATCCTTCTAAATTGGAAGCGCGCGATGCTCTAGCTCTAGGCAGAAGACGCGACAGACCCACTTCTAGTTTAATGGTTATTTGACCAATCAGAGACTATCGTTGTTCTACTTAATTAGGATAATGAGGCGCTTAGTCTCCAGCCACAGTAGACGCCACAATATAGTTGATAGGATTGAACCTTAGTTGTCACTTTTCAATTTCATGATCATGCTTCGGTGATGTCACTGGGCAGCTGCTACCACATCCATCGTATCTTTTGCCAGATTTGAGTTGTGACCACGTATAAGGCGACATATCAGCATTCCGCTGGTCATACAGTCGAACAATGAACCAGTCGACACAAATACCTGGTGTCTATGTATCCTCATGCAGGCCACACACCCCCACGCCCCCCGCAGCTATGCACAAGCTCGCTGCTACCCCATTCCATGATTTTATCCCAATTCCTCCTGGAGCCTCCCCTTCCTTCTACTGTGGCTGTCAGGCCAGGTTGACATTCAAGCTTTATACCCGCTTCTCTCCTAGGTCTGTCTTGCGGGTGGGACAGTGGTGAATGCGGCATTGGAGTTGCACTACAGACTCGGCCGCTGCATGGCGCCGCCATGGAAGATCCCTGCTTTTATCCCGCTACTCCACGTATCCTCGATGCACTCCACGGATTGTACTTGCCTTGTTCCTAATCTGATGCTGAAGTAGTGACCAAACTTCCGAGCATAGTTTCTTCTTTGTGCAGCCGACAGGCAATCGTCTGCATGGATTGCGGAGAATATGCCCATTTGGGCACGGAAGCTTCCATCGCCTGTGCTTGCCGTATCGTGGTTAAGGTCGTATGGATGGACTTGTCCTTTAGGTTCGACTATGTCCGATTACTATGTAGTTTATACAAATAGTGCAGCAGCTATAGACATGGGATTTAGTCGGGCTCATTGGTAGGTCGCCCCACTCCACCACTCCACCACTCCACCACTCCACCTTATCCATTAATCGGCCATGAAGTCCCCCGCACACCCCTTTGCCTCCCCGAAGATGAGTTGGCGAGGCATTCTTGCTGATGTGTCGGCGCATAATCTGCCATGCATGGTGATGTATGACGAGCACTCGTGCCCGAAGTCTGCTCAACAATGGTTTCATGTCCAAAGAGGGATTGGTTCTGATGTTCTCGTATCTTCCTTACTGCTGTTCCAAGCAAGTGATCAACCGGGGAGGTTGTCTTCCTGTCACGAAAAAAATGACATTGTTCTCTCACCATGGTAGATCATATAGGCGTGCTGCTACAATACCCCACGGGATATGTGCAGCAAAAAGATATAATGGGGCGTGCTTTGATCCCGATTCTGTCTACGCCGGAGGTCCTGATCCTCTTGCTGATTTGGTGATGCCCGGCTCCGGGTACATGGAATTACTTGACTGAAGCCCCTTGCCACGTTGACGGGACTGCATCTTTTCGTGATCAACAGAGATTAAGTATTAATATATGAGAGGCATAAAGTGTGTTTGGTGGCCCATCCGAATGTCTTGGAACATTTGTATTATACAGTGACTTAGCTTGATATTACATGGAAGCCTACCTGGTATCTTGACAGACGAAAGTCCTGTGATAGATGCAGTACGGAGACTACCAAGGAACGAACTGGATCAAACTAACAAATCCCCAACATAATGCAATGCGACCGTGACTCGGGTATGTGGCGAGGTCACCGCGTCGCCTCGCTCGTTAAACCGGTCCAACAGAGTGCTCGCCCCGGAATCCGTTTGCCAAGCAAGGAGCCAAGCTACACTGGTGAAGTAGTACGGCCTAACCAGTCCTATGATGGACACATGCTTATTCGGTTGATTTGAATAGGTGAGGTATGGGGTCTTTCTTTTTTGCTTAGGCGAGCAAACGAGTGGTGATGTGGGTGCTGTTGGCAGGTCGGGAAAGATGTGATGGGCAGGTGCGGCAAATGAAAGCATGTCGCCCGGTGTGTCTGTAGAAGGATGTTATATACATGTAAGCTGAATGGTAGGGCCGCAGTGCAGGTAGTGGGTTGGGGATCATGGGCGGATACACTGATACAACAATACAATGCCTACGCAGACGTGATGTTGGGATTTATCCATAATGACAAAGGGGTTTTTGTTGGAGAGATGGTGCACCTGCGGATGAAATGGCCAAGGCCAAAGGGCCCAGATCCCGCGATTTTGGGCCGGAATGACATTGGAGAAGGGTTCTTGATACAACATCACAAAGTGGTATGATGGCAATATAGCAACCTTAAGACGTCGACGTTATGATTGGAGATTACATAAGACGACGCAATGCTCACAACCTGAACTGTATTCACATGTCGCCTGGTAGAAAAGTGGATCCCGGCCCCGAAGCGTTTACGGCAGTCCTATTGGCTAGAATTCGATTACAGAAAGTGGCACTAGGACCGCTCCCGCGGCATTAGCCAGGGCATAAATTGAAGCTAGTGCTGAAATGACGATACTTAGTGGCTTCGTTTAGGGCATCATTCGCCAGGGACCTTCTGTAACACGGTCTATTATGTTGAAATCCGACTTGGTGTATTGCCGAGCTCTCTTTCCTAATTAGAGATGTTGGAGAGGTGCTCGTGCGACTGATGGAAAGTTCGCGAATAAACCCGCTGTGCTTAACGACGATATCATCACCACCGCACTGCCTGATACCTCGGCATCTCAACTCCAATTACTGTCCCTTGTCATACTAATTCCTATTGATATAATTAATTAATTTTTGTCGCACTATATCTACACTCTGTCATTTGTTGCTGTTTTCACTTTGCGACTAAACCTAACCGTCTGAGAACTGCGACCAGCGACCGCTCCTCATAGCAACACGATTCCCTTAACCACCAACTGACTGAGTAGCCGACGAATTAGCAATCCCTCAAATATACAATACAATAATCGCACCCCTCAACCATACCCTCCTAGCTCAGCCTGATAGCACACACCTTTTCATCGCTGCCAGATCTGGCTGTTGTCATCCATCATGACCGGCTGCTTGGACAATCTTCCTCTAATCCCGCTTCTTCGCGGCGCGGTCCTCCTACCCGGCATCATCCAGCGCATTCCTGTCTCGTCCAACCGCCCCGATGTCCCCGCCCTCATTGCTGCCTTACTAGAGGAGTCGGCCCTCAGTTCTAGCGATCAGATCGAGTCAATCATCGCTTGTGTCCCCGTCCTTCCCGCTGTCCTCGCCTTCAGTTCCAATAGCCATGGTGGGATCCAGAACAACAATGGCCAATTCAACCAACCGCGGGCCCCCGAGGTCAATGTGACCAAGATCCAGCCCGGTGACCTTACCACCATTGGCATAACTGCAAAAGTGTTGGGTATCGATGGGCGGGGGTTGGGTGATTTTGCGCTCAAGGTCGAAGGGCTACAGCGCTGCAAACTCAAGAAGATCGTCAAAGATCGTCTGTTTTTCGAGGCTACGCAGTACGAAGAAGTTCTCGACAAGGGTAAGTTATATCGTATTTTTCCTTTCCACCCCAAATATAATCGTATGTCAATATCATGCATCTAGATGGTGGCTGGTCTGGTGACACTTTGGGCTTCGGGATATGCTTTGTTGACTTGCCTGTTTCCTCGGACAACGACGGCTGCTTGAATCTCCCTGCAGTAGAAGTATGCACCTTTTTTTTAATATGCCTCCACGAGTCCGCAGTGCCAGATCATCGCCAATGTCCAGCTCGTTCGCTTCGCAGTTTTCTTTCTTAATTTTTTTTTTTTTGCAAATCATGTTGACATGACAACCATGCCTCATGCCCAAACGCCCAAGATGAAGCTCGTGATTGCCATTCTTCACACCCTTTACTATTGCCTCATCACAAATCATAAATCTATCATCCTTCGGCTTCCTGTTATACCCCACCTCCCGCGTATAGGTCCCACTATGATATCATCAATCACTAACCCCTATCTTGTTTGTCTCGGCCGATAGTCAACCCGAAGGACAAAGATCTCCAGTCATTATTTCAAAACCTTAAGCACATGTCCCGGCAGCTCGTGGCCCTCCTTCGAGTATCGGCTCTGCTGCCCAGTACAGATACGCGATCGGAACTAACGCCACTTCTCGCCCATCGGTTCGATATCTTTATCGCCAAGAAGCAGATCGATGATTGCGGGCATCTAGCCGACTTCATGGCCAACATTGTAGACTCGTCATATGAAGAAAAGCTGCAGGTGTTAGCCGCCGTCGATGTCAAGAAACGAATTAAAATTGTCGTTGATTTACTGGAACGCCAGGTGGGAAACATTAAGAGTAGTTTTAAGATAACCGCGCTGGCATCGTTTCCTACTGGCATCTTTGGTATCAATGACGGCCCTCGCCAGAGCTCTGTCCCACCGAATAATCAGATTGTTACCATCATTCCGCACAGTGGTAGAGTCATTGGTCCGGCTGGAGCCATTGGTGCAGGTAGGGGTGGTGGTAATGATGATGAGGACGATGAGGACGAATCTGAGATCGCCCAACTGAAAAAGAAGCTCGAGGATGCCAAGCTGCCACCAGATGCCCAGAAAGTAGTGGATCGCGAGTTACGTCACTTGCGCAATACGCATCCTGGCGGTCAGGAATATGCCAACATGGTCAACTGGCTGGATACACTTGCGGATATCCCTTGGAATAAGTATACAGATGACAAGCTTGGACCCGAAACTCTCGCCCGAGCCCGCAAACAGCTTGATGAGGATCATTATGGGCTCGAAAGAGTCAAGCGCCGACTTATTGAGTACCTTTCCATATTGCGCCTAAAGCAATCCATCAATGATGACTTAGACCACAAGATTCGCCACACCGAGACCGAGTTATCTGGTCTGTCGCCTGAGAGCACGCCCAAAGCTGATAACGTCATGGCCTTGACTGCACGTCTCGATCTCCTGAAACGACGGCGAATGCTTGACAAGTCACCAATAATGTTGCTAGTGGGACCTCCTGGTGTGGGTAAAACGAGTCTTGCTCGGTCAGTAGCGACTGCATTAGGTCGCAAGTTTCACAGGATCTCGCTTGGTGGTGTCCGCGATGAGCCCGAGATCCGCGGTCACCGTAGAACCTATGTGGCGTCGATGCCAGGTGCCATTGTGAATGGCCTGAGAAAGGTTGGGGTTGCTAACCCTGTTTTCCTGCTTGATGAGATCGATAAGTTAGGGAAGGCCAGTCATATGGGTGATCCATCGGCGGCCATGTTGGAGGTGTTGGACCCGGAACAGAACAATACCTTTACTGACCACTATGTTGGCACTCCCATCGACTTAAGTAAGGTGCTCTTCATCGCTACAGCGAATAACCTGGAGGGAATCCCGCCGCCCTTACTTGACCGTATGGAACTCATCTATCTGCCCGGATATACTTCCCACGAGAAGCGTCATATCGCTCTTAAGCACCTGGTTCCTAAGCAGCTTCGGTACAATGGCCTCACTGAAAACCAATGCGTGTTCAATGAGAAGGTCATTGCCAAGGTGATTGAAGGATACACTCGTGAAGCCGGTGTACGTAACCTGGAGCGTGAAATCTCTGCTGTATGCCGAGGAAAGGCTGTTGAGTATGCAGATGCTCGTGATGGTAAGAAGTTGGATACCTATAAATCCGACCTCTCTCCTGAAGACATCGAGCGTCTCATTGGCCCCGAGCGTTATGAAGAGGAGATTGCCATGACATCTAGTCGTCCTGGTGTTGTCACGGGGTTGGTTGCCTACAGCTCAGGCGGCCATGGCAGTATTCTTTTCATCGAGGTTGCGGACATGCCGGGTAACGGACACGTTCAGCTAACCGGTCATCTTGGCGATGTCCTTAAGGAAAGCGTTGAGGTTGCGCTCAGTTGGGTTAAGGGTCACGCCTTTGAACTAGGTTTGACTAAGGATTCTTCGACAAATATCATGCATGCACGAGATCTTCATGTGCATTGCCCAGCAGGTAGTATTCCTAAGGATGGTCCGAGCAGTGGTATTGCTCAAGCTATCGCCATGATTTCGCTGTTCTCCGGTAATGCAGTGCCACCTGATCTCGCGATGAGTGTAAGTGAAAAATATATAGGTCTCATAGCCAGCCCTGTTTGCCTCGGGCGTTGCACAGAGGGGTCGCTGTCTTTAGGTCACGGCTGTACTAACTAGTTTGGGTGGATAGGGAGAGATTTCCCTACGGGGACGCATTACAGCAGTTGGTGGTATCAAAGAGAAACTCATTGGGGCTCATCGTGCAGGAGTCAAGACTATTATCCTGCCTGAACAGAACAGACGGGACACCAAAGGGCTCCCTCAAGAGGTTAAGGATGGTTTGAAGATTATTCACGTACAGTAAGTTTAAATTCCCTTTGTCACCTGTTAAGTCCTTGATTCGTAAGCCATCATAAGATGTAGATTAGGCACCTAAAAAAGAAATAGGCCCAACCGGGCCACTTTGGAGACTTGACGCTGTGGAACCTGTGTCGTCGGCGACATTTGTCCCATGGCATCCGCACCCGTTGCTTGTATCACTGATACTTTCTGTCACATGTATGCCTTTGGGTTTTCAAACACTGGGAAAGGACGTGTGCTTGCGGGTAGAAAACTGGTTCTGACGGGTGATGTCTCGGAGTCGAAATGTTTGTGTATGAGTGTTGTATCTGAGTGGCGGTTTATGATCTACTCTGGGAGGCATGGCCGACTGGCGTGGCTTGTGATGGCTCCATGGAGACAAGGATGGGGCGTGGATGGAGAAGGACTCGCCTATGGCATGCAGTGTTTGTGAAGCTGTCGCTAACTTGTGATGTTTTTAGACATATTTGGGATGCAATCAGACTCGTTTGGCCAGAGTCAAAGTGGGCTAAGAACCACACTGGTGCTGTGGAGAGCCGTTTGTAGGGGTAGATATTGAAGATGTCCTCAAGTGAGAGATATGGTGTACGATTTGTATGCATGCTATAGCTAGGTTACCCATTTTGTCATTGTTTGGGGGTGTAATTTATTTGATTATTCTTACAGCGAATTTTATAATATCTGATAATTTGAAGTCATATATTTCCTTTGCAGGTGGAACTCACTTGTTCCCGTGATATTAGGTTGCACAAACGGGATCGTTTAGTACGAAGCTTCAGGGAGGTTGAAAGTTTAGAACAAAAAGAAAAAATGATATCATGTCAAGGCCTAACCAGGATTCGAACCTGGGCTTACGGAATCAGAATCCGACGTCCTAACCAACTAGACTATTAAGCCATTTCTTGTTGCAAAAACATATTTTTTCATGCTTCTTGAGCATTGGCACCAGCTTACGGTGGAACCCTAGCGGTCTGGCTATACATAGGGTTTTATATGTGTAACACAACCTCTTCCACAACCTCTTCCACAACCTCTTCAAACTACTAGTTACTACAAATCCTACATAGAACTTAGACTCGACGCTTCAGACCTCAACTTGTTAAGTTAAGTTTACCCGAATAGTCTCCTAATTCCCTTGTTAGCTCTCGGATGTATATGCAGACTGTTAAGAAGAATGGTTAGCCACACATCGGCTATTACGGATATCATGAGACATGGACATCACCAAGCAGTAAGAAAGTTACTCTGACCCAGAGACATTAAAGAGCAGGCAACTACAATAGATATACAACCCAATCACTCTCATAACTACAAAACAATATTCGTGATCCTTATCTTCCATCTGATATATCGCGCGCTGACTTCCCAGTCTGTGAGATGTACCACAGCATCAAGGGCGCCGGAAGAAGCGAGAAGGAGGAGAAGGGAGGCTGAGACAGGCGAATCAGAAAGCCGTGAGACATATGGACTATTTGGTTGGCCATAGAAAGGCAAATGTCAACAAAAGTCAAGCGTCAAAGGGAAGCTGGAGGTAGTGTGGTTGTTTTGAAGGTGTTCAGGATGAAGATGTAAATTCCGCGGAAGAGTGTTTGATTCCGCGGTGGTGAGCCAGGTGGCGATGTGTCAGATACTATAGGGTGGTAATGGTTTAAGGCATTGGAAACTGGCAATGAGCGGATAGAAAGAAGGTCGTGAAGGAGAAGATCGGAGGCAGGAAAGGGGACGTTTTTCGGGGAAATATTGGACCAGGAATATCTAACGATATCTAGTTGGTGGGAACTACTAAATTTGAATATTATCACAGCAATAATACGAGAGAATCTATCGGCAATATGTAGAGAATCCCTAATCCGGGTTGAACTTTGTTTCAGTGGTAATATTTTGAAGTGAGGTAGCCGGATTATTACGGAATACCAACACAAAGAGGCAAGTTATACGATGGTACTACTCGGGCAATCAGTAATGATTTTATTGCAGAATTTTGGCTTAATTGTGAAGATTGGCAGAATAGAATACGATATTTTCACTTTTTAACTCTGTATCAGAGGGTGTTTGCCAGAGGCGCAACGAGAGTGACTTATGATAATCTGGTCTTAATACCAGCACTATCATCAGATAGACGGGAAACAAAGATCGACAGTAGGGCCAATGAGAACACTGAAGCCCCAATAGATCCCAAGGAAATCACAATCTCCAATCCTATATTCTACAATACTCAGCAAACAGACCTCTGCATTAAATCATTCATCATCCAATACTCCACACAGCCCCATGATTTATTTTCTTTTAATCTTGTCACCTTTAAACCTAGCCATTATCCAAATATTAGACATATCACCTGCGAAGAAACCACGTATGCCTACAGCTCAACTGTCATGCTTCGTTTCACCCACGAGAAAACCTGATTTATGGTGTGTATCACTAGGTACCGTTACCCGTAGATATTGCAACATCAGGACGTACTCAGATGGCCTTGTGATGTGATTAGGGTAAGCTTTTCTTGCCAATTGCACCCAACGGCCAATTCCTGCGTCTATGATTGGATAGCTAGTTTGAAGGAAAGTGTTGATGGGACATGGAGGCGGAAGGTGCAGTTGATCAGGCAAATGGCTATAACAGACTGGGTCTTCTAGTTTCATGAAGTAGTAGAAGGATGTGGCAAGTAATGGAATTACAAGTAGATAGGTGTCTTAAAATGTAATGGGAGCAGCGAAGGAATGGGTGGTCAGGTTATAACCGGCTGTCGCTTTGGCAAGGTCAAAACAAGAAGGGGGGACACCAGACGGAAGAAGCCTACGGGGTGGGATGGTGGCGGGCCTGAAGTCAAGGTTGTTGCCGTGGTGGAGATGGAAGTAGCAATGGTAAGTGGCAAGAGAAAAGGCTACTCAACCAGCTAATACTGGACTGCCTACCCAGAAAGGATTATGAAGGAGGCATATCCGTAATCAAGTGCAGGTGAACAGCCAGGGACGAAGTACATGAGTGCATGATAAGGGTGCTTCTAGATGATGACTCAAATAGAGCCAGAAGCAGGTGGAATGGAAGGAATGTTGCACTTTACTGTCTTCCGAGCCTGTGGCGAGACTGCAGCAGGCAATGTGAGTGTTGGACTGGGTTGAGACAGGGCCAGTTTGGTATTCATCTCGGAATTTTACACCCCGTCTGCGGGATATTTACGATTACGGAGGAGATTTTCTCGCGAGTGTATATTAGGAGTAATTCCAGAATGATCAGTCACCAAAGTTAACGGTGGCGGTACTTTTCAGGGCTTCAATAGGGAGGTTTGCCAGTTAAATGCAGTGGCGGAGAGAAGAGAGCGTCGGAAATTTATATGATATCACAAAGCTACGCATATACTCCCCGCAAAGCAAAACAATAACTAAGCACTAGAATTATAGAGTATTCCACTTTGGAATATCATTAGGCCATAGCTCTCACCGGAGAATTCTCAACTTGTAGTTCCACGTTATCCCCATCCCGACCATCAGTTCCACATCTACAACCCCTTGGCTTCACTAGATGAAGATTATCCCATTAAACAACCACAGCAGGAAATTAGTGGTATGTTGCATCTCATAGTTACGGACGGAAACAATATCCTCTGTTAAATTGTTGCTATAGACGAGATGAAATCGCACGGCAAGGCCCGATGGAACTGCCTTCTGCCGATTGTTCCGCGCAAGGCACCATAGTCGGAACTTGGTGATGAAGGGAGTATTAGTTTGTTCCTGTTTATTATGAGCTTCGGTTCACTGTATGAGGTTTTAAGCAGGCTGGATGCCGTGGCGGGAGGGGGTGTGGTGGCCATGAACAGGTCAAGCGGTGTTGATGGTTTCTGGGTCACTAGGTTCAGACAAGTCTCTGGGAGGTTAATCAATACTAGACAGCTAAACTAGTAGTAATACTATCCATTTAGTGCGTTCGGAATGTCAGGCTTTCCATAACTTCATGGCAAAGAACACCGCCATCCAAAGTCTAGCGCAGCTCTTCCACATTGCTTTCATGTCGGGCATTATATCACGGGGTTAGTCCCCACCATTGTGACCCCTTAACACCATGTATCCAGCGGCTCCCTTTATGCATTTTGCTACTGAGACGTCCAATATTTGTTTCCTGTTGGAGATTTCCAGGGCAGCGGAAAGCAGACGATCCTCCCGATAAATCTCAAGTGATGAATAACCACAACGCTTCGGTACCTGGCACTGATAGACAGTCTCACATCTTTATACATAATATTATGCGATATAGCATAGAAGAAAACGCCCGTATCTCTGTTATTTGCCCAAAATCATGTCAAACATGTTCACCCAAACATTTACACTTGGACTATCCGTGCAAGATCGACCATCTGGCGCAGCAGTGTGACGCTTACCTGTAGCTGTACTAACGATTCCCAGACGCTCAACTTCTGTAAGACCCGCTTAAGCAAGCTCTCGGTTACGGCGATAACACAGCTGTAGCATTCGCATACCAGATAAACTCTCACATATACCACCTGTTCCCTGAATTTGATGACCTCGGAGAAGACACGCCCCTAGGTTAGGACCGCCAAAAGCAACCATGCGGCACAATGAACATGAAGCATCGGAGAATAGCCGTCGTGATAGTATGGTTTTTTTATTCCTTCTTTGTGGCTAATGCCACTAGTTAGCCATTCATAAACCATGTTGAAGACGCCGTAGATATGTGTCGCTCGCTAAAGCCTTGTTATGTTCCTATCTGATATACACATCTCACGCCCGGCTTCCTTTCACCGTGGCAGGATAATACGTCGCTTAACACCCTATTCCATATATTCAACCCCGCCCCCACATCTATTCAGCGCTTCCGGTCACCGCAAGGCTAAGACTGCCACCGCCGCCAGACTATACTTAGGACAGCCTCACCAATCCGTCGGTGGCTTTCTCAAGAACCCTCCGGCTCCTGTAATCAGGACTGGCTAGTCCAAGAGGCCATAACTACTAAAGAGGAAGGCCGACGGTTGGACGTCTAGCCTGTTCTGGAATCCGGTGTTTGGTGCGGTGGGAATTGGTGGGCATGACTGGCGTGGATGGCGGGGGGTGTTGATGGGGAGGACGGTATATGAACTGAAACGGGTTTAGTGGAAAGAATAAGGTGATGACCAGGTGAGGGGGTACAGGTTGGCTAGAGAATCATAAGGCGTAAGGACAAGCAAGCGCGGAAGATTCCCGGATTAATGCCTTGCGGTTTTAGTTTTGCATGTCACAAGCTGAGGGCTGATCTTATTAGACAACTATATAATCAGCTGCTACGCTGGCACTGTTGGGTAATAGTGGCATTTCGCTCATAATGGCGGTTTGAAAAGGATGGTCCATTAATTAGCAAACCATTTTCTCTCTACTTATGATAGTGGCACATCTATACCACAGCCTGACAATAGATGAGAATCCAACAGGGCTGGGAGTATACCTGTCGATCGTTACAGGTGGACTGGTCTGGCCGCAGCTGGCCGCTCGCACGGCGATCGGTTGGTGAGTTTCCGGGTTCAGAGGTGGCCAGAGGGTTGCGGGGACACGGACGAGGTATGGGAGACAGTTCGCTAGGGGCGGCTATTCATCAGGAACGTGAAAATTTTGGGGGGGACTATGTAGTAGTGAGGCGTAGATAAAGGAGTGGGCAGGTCGGGTTGTTTCTGATACAAGTAGTGTGGGATGCTCCAGCTGGGGGGTACATGGCCCGGTGACAAAAGGCGAATGAACCATGGGAAAAGAAAGTTTGAGTTAGCACTTGGTGGTACGTCGGCTATAGTTTACAAGTGAGTTATGGCAGCGGTTTGAAAGACAACTTGCCGGGGCCCTCATACTCCATTTGGCAATCCTGAAGTTCGCGATGAACGGCTGTCATGGGGCTAGTAGTTTGCAAGAGAAAACAATTCTATGTACATGAATAGGTTGAGACTTGGTGGCAACATGGGATAATTTACTGGCCTTTCTTTCGGGTCTGTTTGAGCCTGTGTCGAAGCCTGGGTGGGAAATAAAGCAGGAGTGGGCGACTGCGTCGGAGATTTTATATTTTGGGGGTTGGTTGGCTGACATGGTTTTCACCTGCGGAAATTCCCAAGAACTTTTGGCTAGCTTCCCTCTAAGTTCACATATTATTTTCAGGATACTTGTCCTAGACGAAGGAATACACAATATGCAAAATAAATACAAAGTGACGGCTAGCCTACGGAGGCTTCTTTGTCTTTGGTCCACAGGGTGAAGATAGGTGGATGATATGTAGGAACAGCTGCTCAAAGGGGTATCACTTTGACTTGGAGCTAAGAAAATCCCCGAAAGCATAATTAAGACGCCCAGTTTTGGCTTTGAGAAAGCTATGAATGTCGGCATCTCGATGTGCCCACTACGTCAGTCAAGAAGTTGACGATCGGGAAGCTCATTATTTTACTAGCAGGGTCATTTAACCCTATAATATGCACAGGGCCACAGTATCACTACATTGTGTATTGATTATTGCTTGTGCTTGTAGCCTACTAAAGCCGAACAATAAATCAAAATAATTCCACTCACTTCATAATCTTCCCGAGTCTCGCCAGATCTAACTCTTAGATTAGTATCTGTCGGATATTGCAAATCAGAAATTTCCATGACACAAGGGTATTCACCAACAAGACGCATCAAGTTCAACCTTGCCTTGCATCCTTATGAAAGTTCACCGAAAAACTTCATGAACGATGGAACTTACCCCGCGTAGATCAATGTTTTAGAGACGACTGACACGCACATGCACACTTTGATACTTGCTCTTCATAGGCGACAGGCCGGATTTTCCGGCAAATATGGGTATAGACATGTAATGAGGGTACGAAGCGAGAACGGGCGTACTTTAGCATATAAGTCCCCAGTCTCAACTTCAGTGATTTAGCAGTCGGGAATCACTTAGCTGCTTTCTGTTCGGCGATCAATAGCAGACACCTAGCTCAGGAGACCCCCACCAAGATAAAATTTGTATAACACGCTAAAGCATTTGCATGTGATGGCTCCTCTGGAATTTATATCATGACTTTCGATCGCTTATCTGGGGATAAGTCAAGTCTGGATGAAGCGTAATTATCACAGTTCGTAGCATAGAAGGGTGGCCGTCATATCTACTTCCCCAGGCCACGCATAAATTGGTACCAAACCTATTATGTTTTATAAATACACAAGTGGCCAGTATGACTAAGGCGGTTCATACCCCAGAGCTTAGACTGATCAATGGTACGCCATTGCTAGTCTTACACGGGAAGCCACCAAGTCTCACCCAAACCTCGCGCTGCAAGTAAGCCGGACCGTCACTTGTCGCCACAACTCACCATCCCGTGGGTAGATATCCAAGCGCATACAATTATCACAGTCCTCTATTTCTGTGCAGATCCGCAATATCCGCTGTATTTGTTCCATGCGGCCGAATCCGTAGTCCATCTGTATGGCACCAGGATTACCTTAACATGAAGACGTAACTATGTGGGAGTGCAGAGTGACATCCCAGTAACAGTCTATGCACTCACGTGCAGCAAAGGAGCTTCTTTAAGGTCCCCGTAACATGTCCCCGGTGCCCCAAGCCCTGGTCGGGGGATACCACGATGCTATAGCTGGATATGCATATTATGGACACTAATGATGCTTTGGACATCGCGCATGTGGAGTTCTACCGGTGATCAGATGTGGAGGAAACAACCACTGGTGGTAGGTTCGGTCAATCTTCATGTTGGTCGTCATGTCTTTTGGTCAATTTGAGGTCATTTCTCCGCGAACTGTGGCCTAGAAGGAATCTAAGATATAAGGAAAGATGCATCATGTATATTGGTTGGAGAATCCATGCCGGAGTGTCGCAAAGCCCCGAGCCGAGGGGCAGGTGATTCTGGATTCTGCACTAAGAGGTTCATCTAGATAAACTATAACATGAGTTTTGAGACTCGCCCCCATGGCGGTTTTGATATGAAAATAAGGATTTTGTTTCATAAAGGGAGTAGATCGCCAGTGGCGTTGAATGTTGGGTAGTCCAACAAAAGCTTTATTTCTCATGATTAATACCAAATATGGGTGCAGCCATATCGTGTTTTTCGGGTACTTCTATTATTCCTGAACTTACGATTATCCCTATGCGTGATACATATCTTGAGGACCAAATGGATACCTAGGTCGTCAGATATCCATACCACTCGGGAATATATTATGACCCTGCGGCGGAAAAACGGACATCTCCTGAATGCAGGAGTAGTATCCGCAAAAATGGTAGACTAACTACCTGACCCTAGTGAGATTTTTAGACAATAACCAGTTCGGTGTCCATGAGAGGCGCCTGCCGAGCATCAACCATGGAACTGCTAGTATTGCGTTTGAATCATCACCAATGTCACCTTTCAATTATTGCCGAGAGAATCCATAATCTTCGGAATTCCTAGCATCCATTCTCGCCCCATCGTGTTTTTCGACTAGGAGTTGATCCATGCAAGATTCAGCGACAAGTTTCTGGCTTCTGTAATGCTAATAGGCCTTCCAATATTGTTGTGTTGGTGTTGGATCTGCCAAGTACGTAGGAGATGGACCCCAGGCAAACCAACTGAAAAGGGATAAGAGTCATCGGTAGCGTTGGGTAACTAAACAGGGGGTCCTGTTCTTCTGTTCTCGGTGAAAGATCAGATATGAGAAGATAAAATTCTTGCTTAACTAGACTGAAGGAGCCTAGCAAGAATATGTGTCTAGCCATAATATTTTGACCAGAGCTACTAAAAGCGCAATGGAATATCTAATTTATAATAATTGTCATACATACAAAAGAAGTTGGGACAGGAAAGAGCTATGGTTACTTATATGATCTCACACGCAGACCTCTTAACTACTGTTAATCGTCAACTTCACCAAAACCATTAACCAACGGCTACAGGATGTGGATGGAACGGACTGGACCGGGGAAGGGACTGGGGTTGGCGTTTCTCACGTGCTATCTTAGGATTTTGGTTTATGAGTTTGTGGGACGTGCTTCAATAGAAATCATGGAGGTAGAATGCTACTAGTCTTGCTTTGCCGCGTGTACTAAGTGCGAGGAAGAGGCTGGTAAATTCAAAATGGGAAAGTTGAGGTTATCAGATAGATTAGAAGTATTATTATAGCTCGGAATTTGAATAGACCGTAATCTAGAGATAGGATGATGAAATTTATGATCTTAGAGGCAGCGGCATACACCATGAAAATCAAGTGATACTGGGGGATCCCGTTCTTTATATTTTGTTTTATTAACAAAAAAAGAAAAGGTCTTCTGTGTATATTATAAATGTCAACAATAATATGACCCGCCTCTACCCAGTTTATCTTCAAATTAAGCGATGTCATGGGCCGAAGCCCAGATTTGGAACTCTGTTTCAGACTAGCTTGGTTGGACAAGCATTAGAGAGAGTTTCGCGTGTGAAAAATAAATGGTTGTGATTCACCTACTTCGCGACTAAAATATGCTAACCAACTTATGTTCCTTGACACTGAGCTGATGTGTAATATATGTGAGGCTTTTCCGAAACTATACACTAACGGTTATGTCATATTAAAAGTTAAACCCACAAGCTTGGGATCAACACTAATACGTAGCCGATAGACCCCACTCCCCTTACAACTAGAATGTAGAGACGTCATTCAACTCCCAAACAAATTAGATTATTTGTCGCTTCTATATCATATGCGGCGGAAATCGTTGGATATAGCCAGTCTTCCCGGATCTCTGAGTCCTAAGCGGGGATGGGTTTCCGGAGGTATGTGGTAACTAAGACCTGTAGGATGCTACAAGGTGGCTAAGTTCACACTAACGCACCTAAGCGGACACTAACAAACATTTTTTTCTGGCATTTGGTTGGGGAAGCTGTGGGCAACTTGTTGATTTCTCAAAGGTCAGGTCACCTCATGGTTATCATTGGTGGTTGAACGTGGGGAGAGGAGCTTGGACCCACTGCTTGGAAGCTTGGTGGAAGCTTACTAGAAAGTGTCAATTATTAACAGTAAATCAGGCGAGGATCGACACTTTTGGTGGGATTTGATGACAAGATAGAAGGTTGTTGCCCGGGATCTTAGCATGATGGTAAAGGAGTTGAAAGCTGGTGAGTTTCATGGCAGATCAAGGCCTACTTCAATACAATAGTTTGCCGGCGAGCTCTATACATGGTGTTTTTACTGAACAGACAATATTAGATGATAGCTGCTTGTACAATTGTATCATACTAGAGTCCTATTCCACTGCAATTAGCCAAGCGTTTCCTTTACAATGGAAGCACTATTGACCTTTAACTTGCAGGACATACAAGCTAAAAAGGATGCCAACGGGATCCTTCACACTCTTCGCATCTAGTGACCATTAACTAACACAAAGCCAGCCGTTGCCATGTAGAGGAGATAAAAGGAAGACCCAAAAATGCTCCGAAGTCTACCTGAAATGAAACCCAGAAAAAGCGACCTCAATCCCTGCATGTATAGACGTTTAATAATGTCTTATTTTATCAATAATACGGACTTTTGTTTGCTTTACTCTTTTAGGAAATACACCAGTTCTAGTACAACGAATATCAAAAGTGTTATAGTGGCATATTGGTAAACCAAAAACCTGCATCTCAACAATCTTCAACTCCAGAGCGTGAGCGATAATCGAAACAAAAAAAAAAAGCGCACTTATCTTATGGTTGCTATTGCAATTCCAAAGATATGGAACCACCTCTGTCAGGACAGCACACTAACGAAATCTGATACATACCCATCCCCATGTCAGTGATGATCCTGATAACTCCTTCCATGCCCTTCAACCCCGTCCCGTCCCTCATCGATCTCACCCACCACGTGAACAGACACCCAAAAGTCTTTGCTTTGATTCCCACAAAAATTACGTTATATATGCTTCCGAGTACAGCCCCTTCACGCCTCCCATATCACTCTATTACAATACCAATGGTCTATACACAAGCCCACAAAGTCTTGCTAGCCCATAATCCTTTCTTACTACCAACTCATACCTACGAGGGCCCAGTCCCTCAACAGCCGCCGCGCGGCTATCCCCCGCGGCAGTTGCTCGTGACCCAACGGAGTTTTGCTCCGTTAGATTATGGGGGTGGCAACATATCTCCCAGGGACATCTAAAATCTAGAACCCTTGGGGGGGTTGGTGATTTTAAAAGGTCTCCAGCTCATGGGTGGGAAGGAAGGAGACATTTTGTCTCTGGGTGTCAACGAAAAAAAAAAAAAAAGGCATGTCTACATTCTCGGTATCTATTACACCTAATAGTTGAGACTTGAGACTTCGTGATCTGTAAGATTTTTATCGATGCATCATTTGTAGATTTCTGAAGGTCCAGAAGAGGCAATGATGATGATATATCAGGACAGTATTCGGTGGACAATCCGAATATTTGAATATGATAGATGGTCTACCAGGTTCGATAGAACAAACAGTTACACGTCCTACTCAATTGTCTCAATATTGTTGCATCCTATCTCCTTACGTCGTATATTCCAGGGATGGTTCAAAGAGTCGCTTCCGCTGCAGCTATCCTCAATATTTCTATGGACTTCAAAACAAACAAGGTACTCCTTGACAGTTGATAACGTCACTCTATGAAAATAATCTCCACTTTTTTGCTTATATACACCGATCCAGCTCAGACGGCATCGCGTTCGGCAAATGAGGAGTATCTTATAGTATTACTGTATCTAGTAAATCATCCTAAAGTAGAAACTCTTGTTATTCAAAATCATCTAGCTTATTGCATGCTTCCCATGTTCGTAACACCGATGATGGAGCTAAGAGAGAGGCTACTTTTCAAGTCATGTATACGCGGCTCTCCTCATCTTTACGGCCGAAGCCCCATAAGTACTCACAATCACATTAGGCATTAAAAACACAAAAGAAACCCCCTAAATACTGTCAAAACCTGTCATGGAATTGACTTTATACCCTGAATGGGATTCCTTTTCTATTGGTCAAATGCGTACAGGACAAACTGTCTAGATTTTGATAGCTGTGACAGGAGTTAAAGGTTTCACATTTCTGTCATTCTCGCTTGAAAGGCCATGACTTTGGGTGGATTCATGTGGCAATATTAGTTCTTATAAGACATGTGGGCCCTCATGTTTGCATGTTAATTTACCCACATTAACTTCTTGTCACATACCCCCATCACTGATGTTCGCATCATCTATAAAGAACCTCTAGTTGTTCTTGTGATATTTCAGGCCATGGCATTAACACTGATTTATTGTTCACTAGCAAGGGTATTCAGGTGGCTCTAACACCAGCCTCAACACCAGCAAAATATATGAGCTATCGCTTAACTAGCTCATGCTCTCGTCTACAATATCAATATAAAGCATCATCAATGATGGTTATCCCGTAGCTCTACAACTTACACTCAACCGGATTAATGTAATTCCAGCCCTCTTTTCTCTATCCTATCCACTTCCCACTCCTCCAGTTTAGCCATTTGTGAACCAGCTGCTCAACATAGTCCTGCTCCACCAAGGTCCATCTCCAATCGTGCTTCCCATGGAGCTCAGCACCTCACCTGGGCTGTTACCTTGTCTATCACAATGTGAAGTTATTCAACCTTTGATGGCAACTAAGTATCAGAATTTTTGGTCCTAGTTATAGAGTTGGAGTCTTTCGTCAATCCTGAGCATCATACATGCTACTAAATTACCCAAATTTAGAATATATAATGTTATTGGTCCATAGTTTACAGTGGTGGCAGTACCATAAGAAACTGGCCCATAATAAGTTCATGTCTAGAGAATATACTTCTTCTTTTCCTCTGTCATCCTCCTCGGATAACTAAAATTAATAACCCGAGGAAACGCGATAGCCGATAGCCGAGGCTCACTGACGGATACGTGGAAAAACCTTGATAGTTCCGCATCATAGAATTAACTATTAGTATCAGGATAGTGAGTGATGAGTACTCAGCACAGTGAAAAAGTTCCTAGTATGTATGTACAACATGGATAGATGCGTAGATAACACCGCTCATCGTAGTTGTCCAATGATATTCTATCAATACAAACTCTCCTATTACTAATGCCAGGGACAATCTTGGCAATGTACCTTATTCGCCCTGAAAAATTACGTTGACTACGTGGCTTATGACGTAAATGTCATGGAAATTTTCAGGCATTGCCAAATTCCCCAGTTGGGCTTTACATGGCGGGAAATGAATATAAGCTTGTTCAGACGAGCCTGGGGTTTAAATCGTAGGATATTATTATAATGGTAGTGTCAGCATCCAAAGTATCACCTATCACACAATCCAATATCCAGATATTCCAGGGAGAAGAATATGGTGTCATATATAACATCTGATTGATTGGTATACACAAGCTACTATATTTTTACTTATCTTCATATCAAGATATTTCCTGCCTTACCACCAATTATATATCAATCATCCTCCATTTTGTAAATACATGTTCAACATCCTCATATATATTCACCTGAATTCATCTTTAATTAGCTCACTCCGTAATAGGGTGGCATTATCTTCACAAAAGAAAAAGACAGTAGAGCCATCTTTCTAACATGAGGGAAAACAGATATCCCATGTCCCTTTTGTTAAGGAATCATAAGCTACAAGGAGTGCTTGATCTTTTAGGCACGATATATCAACATATTATATTGGCACCAGCTGGAGGACCAAATTCAACTTCACATCGACAGGATCACTAAGACTAGGGTTGCTGACACCATCGCTAGCCATGGAATGCTTGCTCATCCTCACGATCGAGGCTAATTGGAATCCGCACGGTCATTTGGAATAAATTCTCCAAGCGAAGTGCGATAGAAAGGCAACTGAAGATAGACAGATAATCTAGAATCGGCCTGCAGAAGTTCCTTGGTCTCTAGCAGCTTCGTCTGGCCAGCGATCCTGTAACTTCCTTTATACATCATACCCTGGTCTTCCCGTGCTCTCTCCCGTCTCCAATACTTACCCACCATATTGACACAGATAAAACGCAGCGGACATCAGCACGAATAAATGCCACATGAAAAGAATAATAGACCATACCATTCTTTTCACTCATATAAACTTCTCCTTCGAATATAATCCACATTCATTCTTTGCATATACCTGAGTCCCGCCCCAGTTGTAGGTGGCCCGTTGTCGATCACTTCACACGCCAGCTTCCAAGTGTTCTGGCCTCTTGACCAAGAGCCACCTCATGAGCTATACCAAACACGAGAAGTCGCATACAATTCTCCTCACCAGTCGGTGAAGCTACCAGGGGAAGGCGATCGTGTCAGGATTGGGGAAATTGGGGGATGGAATTCAAAACGGCACTAGATAAAGTTGGGAAATCTGGTAGCCGAGCTCACTGCGGGAGGATAGGGAGGCGGACGGGTAAGACGTCGGTGATGAAAGGGGAGGGTGCATACAGCAATTCTCGTTCTCAGGAACGACTCAATATTCAAAGAAGAAAAAAAACCATATCCCCAGCAAGATCCCACGCTAGCCAACTCCTGATATGTCCTGTTGAATTTTTTTCTGCAACGGTATCCCAGTTATTACAAACTTGCCTCTTACATCACTATTATTAAGAGCACAGCGATCGTTAATCCCGTGTATGGTGTCCGTCACTTGTATCCACCGAATCCTATTTCCCAGGTTTGCCTATTTGATGAAAGGTGAGCGTATCTGTAGATAAATATATTGTTATGAAATTATACTTCCAGTGGATGAGAGTAAATCGGGGTAAATATTACCAACTAAATTCAACAGCTCCAGGTTCCACATGTGTACTAGTTGTCGCTAATCAATGTAGAACAGATCCACATTGCAGCAAAGCTTCATTCCTACATACATTTGCCTGCAAAGTTTAGTTCTTCTATTTTTTCATTAACAAATGCAGTTAGTGCTGATCTGACTACTAATGTCTATGTATATAGGGTTATACATGATAAGGGTTTTATAATGAAAATAGGCAGGGTAGGGTATGAACTCCATGCAGCGTGGATACTTAAAAATGAAGAATTATGGGCCTCTGTGTCGAATCTTCGAGGGAGCGCACATGTTTCTGTGTAAGTGGCCACGGTTCGTTCTTTCCCCCTCCATGAAATTCCAACGACAATTGTATTTAGAGCTTAGGTACATATGCATTTGATGTAGGATGCCAGCTAATTAGTTTAAATTATCCTTCCTCTAGACGCATCTAGACACAACTACCCGAAGTGTCCAGGATAATCCTGATAGATCTCTTTTTTGACTCTTGGTCATTTTGATGTACGCTGCCGGGTGGTCTTTTACAATGGGTCAAGGCTGCAAGCGAATGTGCAGCTCGTGGCTAATCGGAAAAAGTTATTGATGTTCACGATTGTCGATCTAACCACTTGGAGAATATCGAGGGGCATTTCTTGGTCTTGATGATAGGTATTGTTTGTATGCATCGTTCTTGGTTGACATCGGATATGCGATTCAGGAAAATGATTAGTTTGAATTCAAAATAGAGGTCCGACGACAACAATGAAATATTTGATTGTTGATAACATTCGGAAATCGGATATTTTATATACCCGGCTTATAGCGATTACTAGAGCTACAGTATAGCTTGAATAAAGTGTGGCTCGACTCACCGAAGCGAACGTTTTGGCCCATTGACATATGGATGATATAGCAATGTATGAGGTCCTAACCATAACTAAAATTCGCTTCACCTTCTTAATTTAATTATGTGTATCACTGAGCAGAATTTCTCTATTTGCAGAACCCTCAATCTAGATAAAGATTATCAGTGGATTTTTCCACGGGAATAATATATCACTACTACTATTCAATTGATAAATAGCCCTTTGTTGCTGCTGAGAATCGTGCTACATGGACAGATTAGGACAGCATAATGACTTGGGAGAAGAAGCACAAACCCATAAGATGCCGTAGCTGATAAATTCCGATGGATATTCCAATAACAATCCGTTTCGGCCCTTCCTGATAATTCCCGACGGTTCGGACCCTTCTGTATTGTTCAAGATTTGCCAAGATGATAACATAGCATTGCATCGATGATGCCCACGTTCCAATATCAAGGACCCGTCTTGGTTCATTTGGAGGTATCTCAATGGCACAGACGTACCAGAGGCTAAATGTTTGCACTATCCAAGTTTCTGGTTACATCTACGCTCTAATAAATTATACAATCCTTACCTCAAGGCATTTTTTACATGATACTTAGATGAACCGATTGTTGTGTCATAGTAATTTGATTGGAAATTCTCCGTTGGACGTAAGTTTTCAATAGTTTTTATTAAATCCTTATTCGTTGACATATTTTGACTTAGACGGCAACCGTACGAAACAACTAGGCGCTCATGGTTCTCGATATTACGTAGGTTATCCAGAAGGTATAAAGTAGAATAATGAATTTCGGCTGACAGGAGCACGTGCGTTCCGGCGACCCAGATAGCACCCCTAGACGCCCCCGGGGCAGCCCGTACGTATACTAGGAGCCCGCCAAGTTAGAAAGGATCATTATAAATGGTGATTTTAATAGAGTGAAGTTTTAAGTATAGTGATATGAAGAAGGTGAATTTAGGTACTCATACGAGATGGCATATAGTATATTTCACAAATTTAGAAATTAGGTAGCCTGTAAAAATCCGCCATGGTTTTGTAGTAATCCATTTATTGCACTAAGGAATGCATATCCAACATAACGGTTGTATGCGTGCTGGTGTCTGGCTGGCATTTGAGTTTTACCGGTGGAGGCGATATTGAGGATAGCTTTTCGCTTGCTAGCATTATTCCCATACCATACTTTGTATATAGTTAATCGATTTATCAATAATCTTATCGAGAAAGACACAATACTAAAGCCGTAGACCTTGCCACTCCAAACATTAAGATATTCAATCCTGTTGTCCACCAATAATGCTATTAGTTACCCTTAATAAAGTAATAGCGGTTTTTATGGCATTTATTTCATAAGTTTTGTATATTGCTTTCTGTAACTTCTACAATACTATCCTAACTAATATATAAGCTTTGAGAAGTCCAAAGCCTGCGTGGTGGGGTGTCCAGCACAAGTGCATGGTGGAGTTAAATTTTATGTCTTTACTATTAAATACAATACAGAAGCGGTCAAATCATCTTACAGAGTATGCCGATTAGAACATAATCATGTAAATTTACGCCACATCCATCTTGGACTGCTGTTTTGAATTCACCTACAGAAACTGATAATCTGGTTCAAAGCAGAGGGCGTTCCTCCGGCGGTGAATAAGCCTGACCTAGGATATCCAACATTTGTGTTTTCTACCCCTTTGCTATGTCTGCTCCTTGTAGGTAATAGCGTAATCTCCCGAGTTATCATTCTCGCCAGACACCATCCAGGTTCTTGTGTTGATCATTGCCATATCTAGAGTACTCTGATAGTTGGCCTTCTGGTAAAATGGACAAGAGTCTCTGCATAGCAGTAAGGCCTCTTGGTATTTTTGCATTGACGAGAATAATATGTATGAAGACTCAAAGTCCATCTCAATATACTTACTTCTATATAGCATTGATCGAGCTCTCAAGAATATCGATTACGCAGCATATCCACATATGGCTCCCCGCTGGTATCCCACCAGATTCCTCCCATCCTAGATGATCAAAGCAAGCCGCTGGAACATAGAGGGTTTGGTATGACCCTAGGGCCGACTCTTTTTTACTTCATGATAATGGAGTTCTTAGGCGCGGAGACAACTCCTTCCGTGTTTTAGACTAAACAGTGAGCGAGAATTTGTTTTTTGGGGTGGGCATATTTTGGTTTGCTATTTGTTTGAGAAAAGCGTCAGATATCGTGGTACTATACACTTTTATTGGGATTTCTGCTGAGATAGAGTGTATAATTGTCATGCTAAGATTTTGAAGGGAAGACCACAATTATGTGGACAAAACCCTAATTACTTATTATTATCGGGGTTGTTGAAGATCAACTTACAACAGCTTATTGTCCCAACGGCCAGTTCTGATCTCCAGCTCTCGGATCCTGCCCATGTGTTTTTCGTCCAATCTAAATCACTCAGAGTCTCTCCCCGTTCGCCTTGTGCCCTAAGCTTCCACTGATCACCCAACACAAAACATCCCGTGGTGACAATCTGCGGCGTTTTCTAGTTTCTCTGAGGAGACTATTGAATTGTTGTCTCTATGGTGTGGTATAGCTCATTCTAGTTTCACCAGGTCTGTGACTCTAGATCCCGTATCAAAGTCGCAATCCCTGAAAATTCGGCCTAGAATTAACGGCGGGATGGGTAATCAGGGTTGCATTTGTCGCAGATTTGCTGCCATGAGTGTCTCGTTTTATTCCTTGTGCTGGAATGGGCTATATCAAATTATTGTCGATCATATAATAGCGCGCCTAGAGATATAAAAAGTGATATTTAGACACAGGATTAACCGTCTTGAGGACGGGGAATCCAATATCTGCGGCTAATCCGCCAAAAGTAGAAGTGCGTGTATTTTCTTTTTTTCATAGTTCTACTGTCGTATTTAACTAGATACTACTCTATTTTCTGTAGGGGCGTTTGTGGTCTAGGCCTGTCATGAGACGGATATTTTGTCGATCGAACGACATAAAGATATCTGTTCAGGTGATGACTTATGTAGCCAGCCATGTTGTGAATATTTCCATAGAATATTGCTGTGCAATATTTCGGAAAATATTAAACGTGGAAAAGTGGTCCCAGTTGTGAAATCACCAAGCTAACACTTGATCGATCTTGAGGTTTTTGAGCTGAGCACGTCGAGTTTGCGTGGCGCCCACCGACATGCTTCCGGCTTTATCAAGACACACACACACACACACACACATATATATATATATATATATATATAACTTGCATGTAGTGTAATTCTCTACCCGTCGCCATATGCAAGTATTCATATTAACCACAGGGCCTTGGGCTTTTTGGTCCCGTACCTGTATCTATCGTCGCTAGAGATCGGGGTTTCAAGTGGATCCTGTATACTCGGCGAGACCAAAAGCAAAGCAAATTATTTGGGTAACGCTAGATAACCATCAGATCAAACGCAAGTACCCGACTTCGCTCAGCGTTCAGACGAATACATGGGATTGGTATTAGACCAATAGCCAATGCATAAATTCAAGGGAGACAATGCTGTGAATCATCTGCGGTAGCTTGCAGGGTCGAAACCGGTTAGGAAAGGCGATAACCAGATACACTGCAGATTCGTCAAGCGAGACTTGTGTCATGTGAATTTTCAGGCCTTACTAAGCACGTAAGAATATATGCTATTATGTTTAGTCCCCTGTGACTCGCAGTGCGCACTAATAACCCAAGACAACGGCCGGCCTTGGGACTTTTCATAGATAAAACTAGACTTCATGGGACAAAGCCGAGGCTCTAAAGCGGAGTCCGGAAATATTCCGACGGGCGGCATATTCACCTCCGGGTTTCAACCAACACTGAAAACAGCAGCTTGGTCCCTGTCATCTAAAGTGCGCATGAAAAAAATGCCACTAACTGTAACTCTACATATGACCATCTTGTAATTTGGAGAAAAGCAACACCTTAAACCCCCACTTAGTGCTGTCCTATCTTGAGTACAAATGCTTACATTTACAATCGGCATAAAGTACTACAAAGCTGTAGCTCATTCATCCGGAACACCCCCCCACAGTATTCGTCTCATCTTCCTTTCCATCGTTTCGTGGGTTAAAAGCCATGTCGGCCACATGTTCTGAGTCTGGCATATGTCGGCTATGTTTTCAAAGACGTGCTTGCGTCGCTTTAGTTTCCTGCTATGGCTAGTGTCAAGCAGATGTTCAGACGATATATGCAAACAGCCGATGACAACAAGGGGCCGAGGACCTCTCAGGTACAGGAGATTGTTCGAGGGGTATTGGCACTGTAAGAGATAAAGGGTTGGAAAGGATAAGCGGGGGAGCTGTTGCTGTCAATAACACTATCTACTTTCTATCTACACCATCTTAAGTAAATTTTCCAGCTTCAATAACAGGTGTATGAGGTAAATTCTAATAGAAGGTACATTATATAATATCATCGAGATATCATGTTTGTCTCACTTAGACAAGTTTGGATTGTGAAAACAAAAATGCCACTTTATTTCTCTCTGTGTAGGCCATTATAGCCGAAGCCAAGGGCATTCTTTTGGAACCCGTCATCTTGGATATACCATTTTTGGATATGTATGTTGTTTAATACCTCAAAACATCACATAATACTTACCATCTCCACTCCCCTCTGCCCCTGATGGTACCTGTTACAAGTCAACACATCATGTTTGAGGTGGTCACTAATTCCTTAGTATTGGTTATAGATGGTCCAAGCCTGTGGTCAGTCGCTATGAACCAACGTTGAGCTGGTAGGTTAGTGTATATTATTATGATGATTGATAAGAAGCTATCGTATGGAATCAATGTTATTACTGTTCTAGCTCTTGGCTATGACTTGTGCACTATACAAAAGAACAGCACGACGATGTCAATGCTAGTATCACCATGTCATGACATAGGTCAATACTTCGATACGCCGCATTTTGTCCTGGATATGTACTGCAGATGATCTCGTTAAATGCAAGTTGAGCTCAGTCTCTGAAGCTTTCCACACTGTAGGGTTTATTATTGAACTGAAGAATAGACTAGTCCGCGATATATATAGGGTTAGAAGCCGGATTCCCAGACAGAACTAAGAACATGCCAAGGGCTTGTAACACGTCTTGTATCGAGAGAGATAGAAGCTTAATATAGAGATGACAATGCCGTAACTTAATTAAATACTCAATAGAAACGTTACCCAGGAGAATGCTAGCCCCACTCTATATTAGTAGGATCCTAGGCTTCTGGCCATTTTCTAGAATGCAATTAATATCTACTATCCTTGTTCTTTGCAATCACACAGTGTATAGCTAGTACTCTGGTAGCTCAACTGTGTGCAAGTTGTTGAAGAACGCCTGTGAGTGAACTGTAATTCCTGTAAATGTAGAATTTGATCTACAAGGTCTGTTGAAGTACCAATCACTGTAATATATGGGCTATACTCTTTCGGATTAGCCCACTTAGCCTCCTCCCCCCCACGGCGGGTATTGAAGGGTCTCCAGACTGGCACACCCCCTCTTCAAAATTTGGACCACACCCCTTCCATGCATACCTTGCTAGCCATGTTCATGACCTCGAACCACACGCCACTACCCCCGCTCATGGCTACCAACTCCTTGAGTTAATACAGACAGAGTGAATTTAGCAGCGAGCAATGGGTGTGTGTGTTCTACTCTGGTCCTTGTATGAATAAACTCTGGATGATTGATCTTTGATTACTTCTGTTCCATCTCCCACCTTTCTAACCAAAGACTGGGTGTATTTTTTTTTTAATTCTTTTTTAGAAGTCATTGATCAAAGCAGAAAAGAACGTACAGTTCCTGGAGTTAAAATCGGGTTATTTTTGTTCAAGGCCGCTATCTGACGGATAGTGTTGGAACATGTGCTTGTGCTTTCCTAGACCGAGTTCATCTATGTTCAGCTTCTTGTTGTATAATACATCGTCGATGCCCGCATTCTGGAGACGATCCTGAACTGATTTCTGAAGATTGATGAAGTGACATTTTAGTTTCCCCTCAAAATAAAGCAAAGTATCATGGGTGCTTTTCACAGTTTGTAACTGAAGAAATAGCCAGCAAGCCATAGCTTCGACTTTTTCTGGACGCGGCATATGATATCTCAAGCCTGACGATTCGCTTACCATTATATTTTCACTTCATATCTTTCACTTTTCTTACGATATCATTGTCTTTCCTTTTACATCTGTCCACCGCAAAACAACAGAAATACACAACCTCACCCACCGAGAGCATATTTAACCCTTCACTCACTTTGGCACGCCAACTGCACCTCCATTTTGACGACTCTGCTCCTTCTTGGTCATCCTCGGCCATCCACTTGTCAGCGTAAAACTTACCTTGCCTGACACCCCCGTTGTGTTACCGTTTACTTTATATTCTTATAGTCTCCCGGAAGAGACGAAGACATTCGCTTGGTAACTCGTCGTGTCTTCACTTATCGCTTGTCAGTGCTTGATTGTCTCACTTAGACTAGGACTTTGTCTCGAGACACTTGCTTATGCTTGGATATCGTAACGGTGACAATAGAGCCTAATATTTGAAAAAAAAAGCAAGAAGCAAGAACAGACACAAGTCTCTTTTTTGTGATCAGCATAAAAGCTACTAGCGACCGTTTAGACTTTGGTTTGGCGATCCAGCTCTTGGATCCCTTTACGGCGCGACGGCTATATATTCTTGACAATACACCAAGGTCCTAGACCCGAGAAATTCATACATATCCAGTTTTGTTGGTTTTTCAAGAAGCATTTCGTTCCTAACGCTTTTCCCCATCAACCGCGCTCCATCGAAGTACCCAGGCAGGGCCAAAACGAGAAAAAGCGGCAAAGCAAAAGAACATATGAAAAGAAAGACACCAGTCTGCCTCCCTCTTCTGGATAGTCCGTACGACCTTCCACCAATACATCACAACGCCGCAGGCCACCATACACTTGCCGTTCACCCTGCAAGACCTGCCAACCAAGTATCTCGTGGTTCGCTTTGTTTCCCTTCCATATCTTGACTTTTAGTGGTCCTCTTACCTAGGATTTATTGTTTGCTTGCCACATTAATTACCCGTAGTCCTCTCTTTCTCGATCTGGCCGCTTGTTATCCATATTGGACTACTAAGATCAGAGCTCCCGAGACATATATATCCGCCTTCCTTTCTCAGCTCAACACTATACCAACCTACTCTGGGGCCTCTATTTCTGCTTCCTCCACTCACTCGACACCATCCATTGCCTGACCACACACACCCCGTCTCGCAAATCTATACCCCTGTCTCCCATAGCAAGCTCTCGTGGCAAGCAAGTCAAGCCGCCCAGACGTCGATTTGTCGAAGCCGCTCCTACTTGCTTTTTGTCTCTGCATCCCTCTGCCCTGCTCCAGACTTTGCCGCAATACTTCTTTGGGATCACCACCAGCCAAATCATTTTGGGAGGCTATCTTTTCTTGCCTGTCAATATTGTGTCTGAACTCGTTAAGTCAACAAAGACCAACATCATACCCGATTTTCTCTAAAACAAGACAGAGAATGAGTTTTTAGAAAGAAAACAGTATTACCCCCCCCAAACTATTACGGGCATATAACAGCCATATATGCTGTAGCTAGCACCTCTACCTTGATTTCCAGAACTCAGAAAACCCTGAAGGCTCAGCATTACCACGACGCTGTGTCTTGTCTAGCTGACAGCCTCACCAAACACCCTCATGCAGAACATTAGTCCCACCCGCGAAATTTCTCATTCCACTCTCGGCTCGCGCCGAAATTCCACCCAGCTGGATCTCTCGTGGCTGCCGCCTGTTCTTCGAACCAAGACCCAACCCCCGCATCAGGGCTACTATCCGCAGCAACAGCCGTCGCCCACGTCTTCTATCTCTACCTCAGACTGTTCACCGACCAACGCCGGCTTCGTTTTGTCTACCTCCTGCTCCTTGTCCCCCAACTCTTCGTACTTGCTTGGCAAGTCCGCCGGCCCCGGACTCGGAGCGCCCCCCTTGGCTATCACCGCCAAAACACCATATCCTTCTCCTCCCATGTCTGGTTCACCTGGACTACCGCCACGATCCCAGGAGGCCAACGACCGTCTGCTATCTGGAGCCCCGGCCAATTATCACCAAATGCAATCATCAGCATCCTTCTATCCTGTTTCAATGGCTGCTGCTAGTCGAACTGAAGATCTTTACCGGACAAATAGTGCGCCAATGATGCACCAGCAGCATGGCCACCACGGCCATCAGCCCCATCACCAATCCGAGGATCTACGGAACCACCAAGCGCATTCACACTCACCAATGTCGTCTCTTCCGTTACATCCACCGCCAATGGCGACATATCAGCCAATGGCGGGTCATGCTGCAGCCGGAGTCCAACCCGACTTTGATCGTATGGGATTCTATGGCAGGCCTGATGCCTATCAACCCTATGTTCCTCATCCAGCAGCAATAATCCCCTCTCACCACCAGTATGGGTCGGCACCCCAACAAATGATGCACCCAATGGGTGGTGCCTTTGGCCAAGCCATGTATGGAGCGGGACCAAGAGTAGGTGCTATTCCTGGCACTTCCGACATGTCAGATTATGGGCCGTCAAAGGCCAGTCGAAAAGCGAAGGGCCATGTGGCATCAGCCTGTGTGCCCTGCAAAAAAGCTCATTTAAGGTAAGTCAGTGATGGGTGTTAAGAGAGGAAGATGTGGAAGAGCATCGCGAAAAAAGGAATAGGAATTCAAAAATAGGACCAGAGGAAGAGATAGAGCAGATATGAAGAAGAAAGAGAAGACAAGCTAACAAGAACACAAACGTTTAGATGTGATGGTATGTCCACGAAATTGGGGCTTGAAAGCCTTCTGTCATAAGTTTAATGGCAAGACTTAGAGCTCAATCAAACTAACCTCAAGATTACACAGCCCACCGACCATGTAACCGCTGCCAAATGAACTCGAAAGTAGATTGCTGCATTGATGTTCAGCACAAAAAGCGCGGCCGGCCAAGACTCCGGGATGACCGCGAAACCCGTTTCGATCCCAGATTTCCATCGACTTCGTCGGCGGATGCCAGCACCATGAGACGCCCACTAGGCCCTGGTTCGTATTCGTCTTCATCTTCAACTGTCGCGTCAGGGTATGCAAACACCATTTCCACCAGCACAAACAGTTCCACCTCCTCCATCTCGGCCCCCGCTGCACTCTCTGCCCCTGGATCGGCCGCTGTCCTCCGTCGTAATCACCTTTCTTCGTTCCGAGTTCTAAAACCCCCCACCAGAGAATCCCTCACTCCTAGGTTTCCTGAACGCTCTTCCACTTCCGATACCGCCAGCCTTTATGGCTCCTCGGCTCCCTCGCTCTCTATTGCCACTGGATCATCAACCACTCCGACTGCTTCGAGCATAGCCTCTGCCTCCACCTCAGGTCCAATTGAACCTGTCGCGTATTTCAAACTTGCCGACCTTGAAATAATCAAGGCCTCCTCAGTCTTTAACGACACTCTGGGTCTTGCTTCATCGTATGGTTTCAAGCTCGAGGATCTCTTGGCCCCTGGCGATCGTGACAAGATTGTGACTCTCAACAATGAAATGCGTGGAGAGCAGGAGCGTAGTCAACCGAACTACCTCCCTCCGATCATGACGCACCAACAAATCGATCATATGATCCAAGATCTTGGCTTCACCAACGATCAGATATCCCAGTTTCCTCTAGATTACCACGACCGCTGGACCTTCCAGGCCCCCAATGGCCAACAACGTACTCACAACATCCGTTTTGGATTGACCAAACAAGACTGCATCTTTCTAGTCGTAGTTCACATCATTCTACCAAACCGGTTTCCGTATCCGTCTCCAAACATCAATAACAGCACCTCAGGATATGGTGCCTCCGGCTACATAGCCCCTTCCTCAGCCATGTCATCCTCTGGCGTTTCTCAACAGGCTGTCTATGGACAGCCCACCCCCGTGTCCGCTACCTTTGATCCTAACCGCAACTACAGCGATACGTCGTCTTTAAGTACCGCTGCCCGTCAGCTGCCAGCTCAAGTTGCCGCCGGCCAGTTGTTGCCAGGCCCCAGCCCAGGCATTAGTCCTGGACTGTCGACCTATGCCGCGTCCCCTAGTCGTCCTGACTATGCTCCTGGTCCTGCATCGTTCCATACCCCGAGGACTGAGATTTCTGGGGATTCTGGGGCTCAACACCAACATCACTCAATGATGTCTTCTCAAGCGCATATGCAGCAAATGCAGGTCCACGCGCAGCAAAATCAGGCGCAGGTTCAGATGCAGCAGAGCCAGGTTTCTGGGTTTCACCAGCTGCCCCCAATTCGTGGGCAGCCAATGTCCGGGCAATCAACAACGGCGCCTGTTGTGACGCAGCCAGTAATTGGTAGTGCGATGGATTCGCAATGGATTAAGGATGATCGAAATGGCGGGCGTGTAGGCATCGAGGGGTTGTTGGAAAGGCCGTCTCATTTACAGCAACATCCGCCTTCTGGCTAGACTGCCTACTTTATTGAGAGACTCCCATACTCCATTATTGAATTGTGGCCCCCGAGCAGTGCATAGAAAAACCTGTCGGGGCCCATATATTCCAGGTGATCTTCTGTCTCTGCCATTGACAGGAGGCACTTAACCATCTAGTTCGGAGGCTGATGGAATGCCGTAGCCCATGGATCCATGGCTTCTATCCTGGTGGCTATTCTTTTTCTTTCCGCATATTGGTACCCGACTTTTTGTCGTCTTCAAGTGAAGTACCATTGATCTTGCCGTTTTTCTTTTTCGTTATGGTATATTCTTGCTTATTTCTTTTGTCTTTTGGCGGGCGTGTGGGTCGGCTGAGTCTTTTCTGTTGGCATCAGGTATTGTCCAGTGGCCGGAGCTTGTACTCCATCACGGCATATCCACAGTATACATCCCGCATTTCAAGTCTTAACTAAGGTCGACTTATTCAAGGGGACTATGTTTTTTTGTTAGCATTTAATGTCATTATGTATAATAATATCAATTTGTTGATTTTAGCTTACTTGGACTCGTAAAATGTGAATTTCTTTTGTCTCGCTGTATGGATGAGCAGGTGTATCACTTACTAATATGGCTGGCTATACTTTTCGCTATATCAAAAGCAAGTGCCAGGTAGGTCTCGTGAATGCAACGCCAGAATAAATCTGACAAGAAATACTAATCACAAAGACCTCAAGAACAGCTAGAAACAACCATGCTTGCCAACTGCAAATAAAAACAAACCGAACGGGCAATATCAATTTGAAGATTTTGTCCGGAACCCCAATGTTAATTTGACATTGGAGTTGAACCAGCCATCCCAGGAAAGAAACCAACTTGTCCAAAGAAGGGACAACTTGGCCATGATATACATGTACAGAAAGAGAAATCGAGACAATAGCACCGCTAAGCGAACCGGGCCGAAAGCATTAGTAGCTTCTCCCTCTTCTCCACTGTAACACCCACGCATCAACAGTCTATCTGTCCGATCACAGCCAAACTATCACATCGAGCCCTTAAAATCCAGTCAACTTGTGACATCTACGTCCCGACTGTCAAACGATCAAACGAGGTCAAAAAGGCCACAAGGGATTAATATTCTCTGTTTCATGTTTGAACATCCCAATCCGGACGTATGAGACGCCTTGAATTGCGAGGCGATGAGTAGCGTGCTTCTAGAATAGTTCCAAATCGGTGGGAAATATAAAGGTGGTGACAGATTGGGAATGATCGATGCGTTAGATACCAGGACTATAAATAACTATTGTTGGAAAGAGGAAGACTTTCTTGGACCAATTTGGCAGAGATGGTGCCTGCATGAAGTTTCTGCAGACATCACAAACCCACTGCAACAAACGAGATTTCCAGAAGAGTAAAGCTTGGCTGATAAAAAAATAGCGTTAAAAGTCTTGTCGTAGATAGGAAGAAACATCGATGTCATGTTCCCTATTTTCCGAGTTTCCCTCGTGGTTCTCTAATGGATTTCGGGTCATGGACCTCACAAGCGGAAGGTACCCATCCGCTAAAACGGCCATCAGCGCCATATCAGGGTTTGCCTTTGGAGACAGCTGGTAGTCTCTTGTCTGTATATTTGGCTGGTTGTTTCGTTTTTTTCTGGGGTGTGTTTATGACACTACGGGCTTGCCGATACTCCAAAGCCATCGCGAACTTGAAACACATCAGGTAGAAGGGAAGCGGTGAGAGATACTAGATATGAAGAACAAAGAGAATATAAGAAGACTGATGAAAAGTACCAAAGGCATGTTATATGTGGATGACCAGGCTGCCTTAAATTACACAGCAACATAGGGAAGGCGGGGTCACGGAGTATGGTGCCCATTGTAAAAGCATAGTTCCTTTTGCCACATATAAGGATATAACTGGCTGGGCGTACGGGGATTCAGGCACATGTGCTGGATTTCCACTGTTGATCTGATGGTAGGATGGAGCGAGGTACCGGGGGTTACATGCTGAAGTCCGGATTGCTTGGTAGCGTTGCAATTGTACGTGTGATGGCGAAGAATACAACCAGCCTATTGAAGTGAGTATGCGGCAACGAGACATGGGAGACTATGAGTCGTGAATCGGCGGCGGTCAGAGATCCACAGAGGCGTAACCCGTAACAATCGTGTCGGCTATCAAATTTGAGAAACATACTGCTGTGGCAGTGAGGAAGACAAATACATGAGATGCCAACTAGAACATGGGATCAAGTGATCAGGAATAATTACAATAATGGAGGCAATTATTCGTGCATAGAGTGTCCTGTGTGATTACATGCTATGTGCCTGAAGGTGCATATGGGTGAAATATGAGACTGAGACAGGTGGTGATAGGTTTGCATGAGCAGTGGGGGCCGAAGGTGAAGAGACATTGATGATAGCTGAGTAAGATCCCAGAGATATGTTCAGAACTCTGGTTTTGGAAAGCGGGTATGAGGTAAGTTATGACGAGCTTGATTGGTGGAGTATGGCTCTATACCCATCATTATTGAATCCAAAGTCCTAATACCAACACTGAGCCTCAATGAGGAGTACTCACATCGGAGGTTCCAATATAGAAAGTAGAAATATGATCGCAAGACGCCATGTTCGCTAGTATCTCGCAGAGAAAATGATTGCAGATGATAAAGGAGAGAGAAATTATTGAATTACGAAGCTCCGTGCAAAGAACTTCTCGCCCTTGAATTACAGCAGTCCACGAAATACCAAATACCAAAATCTCTTGGCCCCAGCAAAGATCAGGATGTCGTTTATCCTTCACTAGTACAGTTCTTGCATTTGTCAAGGCTTCGTCTCGTTCCAATTAGCATAAGGCCGCATCCACTAGCCGGGAACCAGCATCGGAGAATACCATTTAGAGAAAGTACACATCGCGGAATGTCGCTCGAGAAGCTCTGTATTCTTGTAACGAGGAGTTATGGGGCTTTTGGGCGTTTCGACTCAGGAACTAATGTAAAGAAGACATCGCTACGGTGCGAGGGGTGCTTAGTCGTGGCTTACAGATGCCATGACTGCCCGGAGGTTTTGATCCATCATGGGGGCATCAGAGGTCCGCGCGTTATTGGCTTGGGGCGGGCTGAAAAGAGATTCGGCTTTAGGACCGATTTTGGGTTTTTAAAAAGGATGATATTTGCAACTAGACGCATGGCGGCTTCCATATCTCAACAAACATTATGACTATCGATGGCCATTATGGTTTTCAAAATCGACGAGTTGTTCTTGGCCAAAAGAAACAAACCAGTGGTCCGTGAGAATTAAATAGAAAAGGGATGGGATGTGTCTAGGACAACGTAGTACCATATCTGTATCTGAATATGCAATGCCGTGTATCGATTTTGATCTGAAACATGGAGCAGAGCCGATATCTTGCCATACAGCGGAAGGGCACATGTTCCCATATAAGTGTCATTCAAGTGCAGTATCTGCGAGTTTGTATATATGAGAAAAGCAGATGCTCAATATTTCACAGTCGATTTGATTGTCTGGGTTCTGTCTCATACCCTGCTCATCGTACTTCGGATCACGATTAGTTTCCCGCGCCAGTTCCAGATTTTACAGCCTAGATCTTCCACATCTGCCTTTCTCATCGTAAGGACAAGCCATACAATAGCGATATCATCTCCGAGTCTAAGCTCAACTCAGCGCGGATATTTCCAAATCAAGCGATTCTATGATGATACTACATTTCCCAATCTGGAAATACTTCCTGAACTGGGAGATATAGCACAAGGGTCTAGCAAGCATTTTACTGGATCGGCAGTTGTAGTTAACAGCATTTTAAAAGCCAGACAGGCCGCTAACCAGGAACCTACTCCTTGGTGTTCCCCCGCCCGGGCTAAGTTGTCTAGGAAGGAAGAAGTATTGGGAAGGTTATTGGTTTATTTGATTCATGTATCGGGGGTTATTGACAATAGGAGGTGCACGGCAGATGCCGTAATGGTCTAGATAAATAAGGAAAGGGTGGAGAGTGAGGGAATCTTGGCGTCGACGTGTTGTGATACTTGTGTGTGTGTGTGTGTGTTTTTAATTAGTTTCGAGTATAATCAAGACGCGGCTGTAAAGCCATGGTAAACAAAGAAACCAAGTAGAACAAAGGGCTAGTCCAGAAATTATGATTCAATAACATACTGGGTTCATATTCATTATAACGAGTTTTGCATAATCGCGGAAAGACGCTTGGTCACCTATTCCGAACCCCACAGCCGAGATTCCAAAAGAACAACATCAGGATAATCCGAAATTCTGTAAGCAACTGCCCATTGGGTACTGTGAATCTTGAAAAGTGAGAACCTAGTAAGCAACTCACATGAAATTTGCACACTACCATGGCAAGTAATACGAGATTCAAGGAACCAGCTGTCTGCCACATCACACCTTTCAATATATGCAGCGTTTCTGGCTCCTCGATCCAAGCCTATCATGTGATGATCTTACTCTACTATTTGACAAACCACGCCGGTCATAAGCATGGACCTGCTGCTGGAAGATGCTACTTCTACTACCGAAAAAGTAAAGTTAAGAGCCATATCTGGCTTAAGTAAGTCATCAGGCACGCGCGTTTGGTGTCAATCTAGAACCACCACAATAGCAATATTCGCAATTCAATATATGTTGTTCCACTCTGCATCTAACTCAGTCCATTGATAAATACCCGTTCCCAAAAATTGCTTGATATCTCGGCCTCCACGGCCCCTCAAGGGTGACTTTTAATATAACATTCATACCTTCTAACGGTTACCGGTATCTTGGCTATAAACACGGACTCTGCAACTATCAAGGAGCGGCCTGACCTCGGCTTTGCCTGGGTCTGAAGGAGAAATGAGAAAATACAAATGGTCGTCCTGCATTTGAGCTTCAGGAAATAGCAATAATACGGGAACCTTGAGAGGAATCTGTTTGTATTTCTTAGAATCAAGGCAAGTGTTTCCCTAAGTTTGGTTCCACCCTGAAAGTCTATAAACAATTGTATAAAAACGGATTTACTTAGACGTGGTCACAGTGTAGAATGTAGATCCCAATAAGCGTAAGGAGAATAGGAGAATTTCCAATACACAAATTGTCAAAATCAGTGACAAAAATAGATTGCCACTGGATATAAACAGATTCTGATCAGGTTTTGAGACGATTGGTCTTTGGAAAATATACAGCATACCAAGAGAATATAGCATTTATAAATACTCTTTTCATGACCAAGTAGTAATATCTTAGATAGTATCTAATGTCCATATGACAATGTTCATACTTTTCCCATCTTCCAGGCTGCCAACTTTGTTTAGATCATGCTCTAGCGTATGTTGGCATCAACTTCATGTCTTTACATGGCTATTATGTCGAAACCACTGCCAGCTAAAATGATGCATCTATCTCCGGGAGTCCCTTTCCTTGCAACTCCGAAGGTTCGTTCTTACCCAAAGGTTGCTAAGTGGCTTGTTCTTTAGTCACAAATAGGAAGAAATTCTCCGATGTGTGACAGCACTTTTGTATAGAAGCATGAAAGAACCCCGGCGAGGATTTATGCAATTATATGCACAAATATCAGGTCAATATAGGGTATATTGAACCCTACAAACAACAAGTACTAAATAAAAGACCTCGATGAAGTTATGCGTGATGTCTTAGAGGTCTGGTACTTGACATTTCACAAGTTCATACTCAGTAGTAAGTTCTAAATATATGACATCTCTAGACTTAAGGTCCCAGCTTTAGTATAATGAAATAAATGCTATAACTTCATCCAAATTACACGATATATATATATCTCAAGATGTCTTTGACAGCTTGGTATTCAAAATCACCTTGGCCAAACAGGAAAAACCCTAAAAACCATGCTACCAAAACCCTCTTAAATTTGCTAGCGTGAGCACTTGTTCTGTGATATCCTAAGACACCTCGGAGATGAGCCACATACAAGCTCTGATGCTCTAATACTCAACTGTATTGTATCCAAGTCGAAACTCTCGGTACCGCGAAAAATAGCCATCGCGATTTGACTCAGTATTGCATGGAACTTCTATATTGCCGCATTTACATGCTGTCAGACGGCCATCTTACACTCTGTTGCTGGACTAAGTCTCCGATGCCTGTAACCCAGTGCATTCCTGGTCATCGTCATTGGACATGAGGTGAACGGGAAACTCTATCTCGTTACGGTCTCTTTAGTATGTATTTTTTTCGTCCTAGATAATGAATTGGCGTTGGTCGTCACACTAATATCCATTGCATCTTTCAATTAATGTCTTCATCATCATCCTCGAGCTCGACTCCTGCCTCTGGCCCTTCAACCCCTGATTCTCTATCCGTAGCGAGGCTCTCGGCTACTGGATGCTGGACTTGCAAATGTAAAGACCGCCATCAAATTAATTTCTAGACACTCGCCAGCTAACGCCATCTTCAGCCCGTAAAGTCGGCTGCGACCGTCAGCTGCCCCACTGTCACAACTGCCTCCGTACTAACCGCCCATGTCTTGGCTATGACCTCCGACTGGCATGGCCGTCTGACCATCCTGATGGCCGACGAAAGAAAATAGAGGAACCGCAAGCAAACCAGCATTTTGTCACATTGCCGGATCGTACACGGAAGTTCATCAATGTTTGCGTTGAAGATATCGAGGCAGTACGCAGAGAGAGCTGTAGGAAGAAGAAGGCACAAAATAATGAGGATATGCCGCTGGTAGTGAGACAATCAGTAGGAAAAGTGCAAAGATCAATGATGTATAGCCACTTCGGAGATATGAATGGAGATGGGAACTTCTTAACATATTGTAGGTCACGATGAGTGGAGAGTCATCTGACCATATAAGAACCTCAAAAAACTAACTGCAAATAGACCACGACATTATTGCCACGCTTATATCAACCACAAAAATTCGAAATGGCTTTCAGCAAGAATTAGTTCCAATGGCTCTAGCCTCCGGGGACCCCGCATCATCGGCCTTGCGAAATGCCATGATAGCTGTTGCAGCTCTACACCAACATGGCCCAACAGCTGCCTTGAGGCACAAAACGGCAGCGATCAGAGATATGTCTATAGCTCTCGGAAGTACGGGATCGAGTAGAAATGCTCAGGTAGCGGCAGCAATGATGCTGTGCGTTTATAATGTGAGTCTCTCAAGTAGTCCCCAGACTACAATAGAAGGCTGACTGACCATCACCATAGGTGTTTGATGAGACCGAGGGGCAATGGCACATTCACCTTAACGGGGCTAGACACATATTAAGCCGGCATGGCAAGGAAACACCCCTTTCAAGCTTTCTTTGGACATGGTTTCTATACCATGATGTGTTGGGATGTTTCACTCAGCCTAAGTCCACACCCGACCATCTTGTCCCCGGACCACCAGATCTTGACCATGAAGTTGTGAGTGATTGTCAACATCTGTATATATATGGCTCCTGTCTAACAATTATAGATTCTCGGGGCCCTGGGCTGCTCCTTCACTGTCCTCAGAAGTATACACCAAATCAACCTTTTGAGGAAATATCCTCGGACAGCATCTTCGTCCCTTCAGGCTCGACGAGCAGCCATTCAAGAGACACTCTCTACAACCGTACAAACTCTCGATGCTTCAGCACTCAATGAGTCGATCGCTCGGCAATCGCAGATGCGGGCTACCGCAGAGTTCTACCGCATTGCAGCCCTCATATATCTCGTCCGGGCTGCCCCTCTACCCCTAGGAACATCGCTGGCTGGTGATATTCCGATAGACACCGAGTTACGGGCTTCATTACTTCAACAAGCACTAGAAGTCTTGGAAAGTATGGATCGGTGCACAAGTCCATGGCCACTGTTCATGGTTGCATGTGAGGCAGCAGATGATGAAAGCCGGCTAAGAGTTCTTGAGATTTTGGAGGGCATGGGTGAAGAGAGACAGATTGGAAATCTTCTGGTGATGGGAGGGTTGGTGGAAGGTGTTTGGAACCGTATGGACCTGAGAAGTGGTAAAGCAGATCAGGCGCCATGGGAGTTGATCGAGTCAGAGAATGTGGCGCCATGGTTCATATAGTTCGGGAGGGGTTTTATCAAAGGGCTTTTGCCTCTCAGATGCTGGTATATCTGATTTAATGTAGTTCATCTACAGGAGAGCATACACCGAGATGTCAATAAATGAACCGCACACTATTGCCAATGTGACTACTGAATAATTCAATTCCTTTTGGTAAGATCTAGTTGATCAGAGCAGCTGAGTACAATTGCATTTACTCAAAATCAAGATAGACATACTTCAACTTTCTGCCAATGGGTATGCTTGATAGTGCCCTCATTCGCGATATTTGCAATAGAGAAGAGGCTAGCCCCAGACAAATTTTCTGCAGTAGCAATCAGCCATGGAATCTGAGTGGTCATGGTGATAGTGAACAAGTCAAAATAATTGTGGAATATTATGCATGTATCATGCAGGTAGGTACTGCAAAGGAAGCACGCAATGTCACTGTCGGTATATACTCTGCTGTCATAAGTTCTATCTCTCGGCTGTCTGGCTGTTATTGCAGATGTAATGCGACGATGATGTCGCAAGGGAATAAGCATGCATCTTGTCAAAGCAAAGACCAAATAATCGCCAGATTGGAACAGCAGTCAGTATGTCAGGAAAGACTACCAAGATCGAAATGCCGTAGAAACCGCCGATTGGCCGGACAAAACAGCAGTGCTTCCCGCGCGGGGATAAACTGGGTCTGTTGAACTTCACCATAGGATTGTATCGTTGCCTTGATTCTAAAAAAGTTGCTTACATATGTTGCTATGCCAGAAAATCGCAATTGTGCAGGGACATGTTAACTGTGCGTGAAATGATCGTCATCAAGTGTCAACCAACTCAAGATCTCCCGTCAAAATTTAGGCCCTTATTAATTAACCCCACGGTTTCATCATCAAGCGCTTTAGACAGCGCCACCAGGGCTTAGTTTCAACATGACTTATATAAACAGCCATCTGACAACTGTGTATATTGACTGATACTGAAGCGATGTAACTGATCTTCTCACGATTCCCTTACCACCATTGTCTAACCTCCCAATAACATGAACACTGGTTATCGCCTACTGGTCAAGGGATGTTGATCACCGCTGGTAGACAAGGTGCTGATGAAACTAATGCATCCTTCTCCTCATTACAGTCAATAATATCAGGAGATGCCCATCCACCAGTAACATTATTGGTTCGCAACTGGATTTTGCCTCCTCTTGTACAAGCATAGAATCTTAGACCTAGCCTAAACGCCTGAGAAGTACAAATATACCTGACACAGGAACTTATTATTGGAGATAGTCAATACGTACCACCCCACACAGAAAGTCAGGACTATGATGAGGGCTGATCCCCATAGACGTTGTCTGATGGACTTTGTGAGATAAGGTAAAACTACTTTAAGGTCGTCAGGACTAACTTCCAAGCTTGTTTGTCGACCCTGTTTTTCATTCAACATCAGGTAGGCAGTCAGATCACAAGCAAGGATGTTGTTTTCGTTCATATACCATCAACCATGAAACGTATGGCAGTCTAGTGAGACTATTGGGAAGTGAGGTTGTACAGCGGACAAGCTATACTTGTAATATGGTGGCTTTGTCCCATTATGAAATAGTAGATAAATGCCGTATGAGGCCGTGGCATGTTATACGACACCCTTTGCCGTACGCGAGAAGAGCGCTAGAAAATACACGGCACTTTTAGTTTGAGGTGGCTCCTCACAGACGGCTGAGTAAGCCTGGCTAAGATAATTTCGGCGTAAGTAGGTGTTTTGTAGTATTGATCTGACTAAATAAGCTATATCTCAAGTACTAGATCGAGTACCAGATCGGGAGTTGATGAAGAAGCTAGATCCAAGTTATACAGCTTACACCTTTGCTTAGCTACCTCTTCAGCTCATTAATCCACTTTCCAAAACCCTCCCGCAAAATACTCACCTATCCGCCGCTGACACACTCCTTACGAATCATAACCTCCTAAATTGGTAACTAGAGCCGCCGACAATCCATTACCAATCTCACTTATCGCTCACAGGCATATTAAGAATCATCGAGCGGCGCGCTCGGTTTTTTCTGCAGTCAAAGGTTAAGCCCAATTGCTCCTAAGGCAACATCAACCATATGCCGGGGATACAGACAGCCAAAGCTACCGCCCGAGCCAGATGAAAGCCTTGAGATAGACAATTCTACCAAGATAAGAAATCCTACATGCTCTGTAGATAATTAAATAGTACTTATCAGGTGGGCGCTGATAGCATCAGAGATATGCTGTCACCGCCAAGCAGGCGATGGGAGTTTGAGTGAATTTTCCGGATCACTCGAGGAAATGTGAAAGCAGAATAATCGTGATGTGGCTTAAACTTACACTGTAAAGATGATCCTTGATTGTGTGATATAGGAACATGAGTGCTGAAAGTAACTGGATGTCGAGATGGCGATTATGGGTCACAGCACAGACATTCGCCACTGGCAAACAACCTCAGCAGGTATCACCTTCTGCATCCTGTTTGATTGTGCCAAGCCTACGGTGAAGGTACAGCAATGATGCGTCAATGACCCACCAACTCAATGTTGGAGCATGCCGCTATTCCTATGGACTTCCCACGAGATAGCGAGAAGTGTACTCGATACCTAGATCAGCACTACCTCTTGGGTGCCATTCTAGGCCAACGTGATGATTAGGCGGTCAAGGGATAACATTTGTTTGCAGGTCTCACATCTAAAGAAGACTGTTCAGCCTAAGTATTCCCGAAAGAAGTGAAAATAATATATGGCTATCTACAGACTTACCGGGGCTATGGTACGTAGGCACAAGTCCCAAACAGGATATCACTCGATGGGTCGTAGACTCGGGACTTCGTGGTTTAGTGGATAGGGGGGGGGGCGGTTGAAAGTGGAGCATGCTACAAAACACAACTGATTCATTGGATTTACGGTAGGTTACCGAGACCGGTGCTGGAGAGTTTGTGAAAGTGAGACTGTTATGATGACGACAGAGTTGTACCTGACCAACGGGCGAGAATCAAAAAAGACTAGTGGCTTAGGGGGCCGTTTATGAGCCAAGATATCACAAACTTAACGACATGTCAAGCGCGAATGGCGAGCCTCAATTATGGAGTATTGTCGTATAAACGTTTCGCTACCATGAATCTGATGCGATTTTATCAAGTATACGAACATTGAGAGTGAGATAACCACCATCAGGACGTAGGAATGGACTTAAATAGAGTGTTTCTGCTTGTATCAAAAATGGACTATACAAAAAAAAAGCAATATCCACATAAGTCATTATGCGCCACGCAGAGCTCAACAAGCTGGATCGCGATCGCCGGCCAAGGATATGTCATGACTAACATAGCAGATTATATAGACTCTCGTCATCACAGATAACCATCTATGAATTATAGATCTTAGCCCATGACAAAGAGACAAAGAGACAAAGAGACAAAGACCCCCAGCTGACATTATCTGCATATTCCCGCCAAGTAGTGATTGGGGTTTTCTGGTTTAGCAAAACCAACCAAATACAAACTATCAATAATTTGCCTACTAGCTTCGCGCGCAATGCTTCCGAAAGGTTAGGGTTACCGGCAAGTTAGCGCCCAGCTAGCCGTGGTTATCGGTAAACTGGTAGCTAAAATTTGCTTGCTGGTAGCGGGGTGAGACATATGCATGATGTAAGATATACCTGCGTGTGTGTTTGCTTTGTAAGTCTTATTCATTTTGTGTCATTCTTCGTGCCATGTTGTTGACGGCGACGACGTATGTATATGCGAAGCAGTCACATGGCGGAATAAATGACATTTCAATGTAAGATGACTGGTTCATCATTTGCTAAAGGCAGAATGAGGCTACTGGAACAGGTGGCTTATTATTGCTGTCATCACTGAGACCTGGAGACTTAGCACAGACACATGGAGAGAAGCACATGCCTTAGCATAACAAGACCTAGAGATCTATATTATGGCGTCTCGTTCCCCCCCCCCCCCCCCCCCCGTTTTTTTCTTTCTTTCTAGTAGCAACTGTTAAACGATCTTGGCACGGTGATCTCAGAAGCAGGCGAAGAAGAAGAAAGAAAAACATTCTGAAGCCGAACAAGCGAAGAGCTACCCACTTTCCCTCCTTCCTTGCCTTGATCCCTCCTTTAGAACTGTTCAACAGGGGATCAATGAAACCGGGTCTACGCAAACGACAGGGATAGTCGGATCCACGGAAGCCAGGCGGAACAATGTTGTTGGTTTGGGAACCAAGTCATAGAGCTCGAGATTAACCTTCAGACCCGTGAGCACCGCCAAGGACCGCTGTGAACTCTTGGCGGGGTTCAGCCGGCCCTTCTGTACATATTAGAGAGACCAATGCTCTCGGAGACGACGCCGGCGTAGGATTGGTTGCTAGAGCGGGGAAGCGTGTTCATGCCAAGTAATTATAAGGAGGGAGGCCCGTACGAAGAACCCAGGCTGGAAATACAGGAGTTCCGAATACAAGATCTACGAAAAAAAAAAAGTATAATTATTGGCTTAAGTGGGTTCTATAGTTGAAAGACAAAACATATGTCATGTAAAACCCGGCTGTAAGGTAACCGGAGGGCAAAAACATTGCCTGCCGACACACTATTGGGTGAAAAGACATCTGAGAGCAGGGAACGCCTGTCATGTATCAAAGAGGTCAACTTCATAAAAAAAAATGTATATATTCAAAAATTATGAGTGAGCTTGGATATAGTTTAAACTCATACGCAGCTTCCAAGACCAATGCAAAAGTAACCTTAACGGACTACGACCCACCCTGACCATCAATCTGCATGTAGACCTCTAGTCTGAGAACACCCCTATAAACCTTGGCTAGGTCTCAACTGGCGTGGAAATGTCAATTCACGATCTTTTCATCGCTGAATAAGCTCCGACGATTTTAACAATACCCTGAATAATCATATGGCGCCCCACTTATCACCCCCAAACCAGCCAGCTCTTCTGCCGACTCCCCGACTAAATCCTTTTCCTCCCGCGCCAATCCCAAATCCTTAGGTGTTGCCGCCATGGGCGAGCCAAGGAAATCTTTGGTCTCCCCCTGGTCTCTCACTGGGCCCTTCACGGAATCAATGTAGCGAGACGCGGCAGATGAATAGTGAGATTTCGGGTATTGTGTAGGCTTTATTTTGGAACAGAGCTGAATGTGTGAGGCTATTAAACAAAAGAAAGGGTGCATTGGGAGCGGAATCTGGTCCACGGATTGTAGCACTACACAATTACCCGTTTACATGTCTTGTCTCGAGCTTCGGCTTTGTTAGGAGAGTAGCTGCTACCGAGTAATGTCACCGTGAAGCGTAGTATGAGGTAATTGGTGGCTTTTAACAGATAGAGGGGCAGGATACAGTTTGCTTATATGGAGTTTTTTTTTTTTTTGGCCACGGAAATATCCACAAAGCTGCTAGTTCGTTTGTGATTCTGCCGCATAGGTGCTTCCGAGAGCATTAGTAGTAGATTTCTAAGCCTTTACTGTATTTTCAGCACGTTGTTTGTTAGTACCCCCGCTTCTAGACAAGACAGGCTAGCAGAAAGTATGACAGAAAACTAGAGAAAAGAAAAAAAAGAAAAAGTCAAGGTTTAATCAGGTATTAATCAGCGGACTGTTGCCGGAAAGGGAAGTCCTCGAAATGAATCTATCAGCCCAAAGCTTTAGTTATCGATGACATTCATATTTCGCACGATCGGGGCAAAAGCATGGCCAAAGAGGCGGGGAGGGGACCAAGTAGCTAAAATACTAGTAGTTTTTGTTGGTTCTTGTCCTTGTACTTGGCAGTAAGGTTGGACTTAAGATTCAGTGAAGAAAGATGACAAGTGAGTTTAAATATAATCTTTTATTGCCGGTATTTGCTTTCCTTTGTTATTAGTGCTTCTTTATATAACTGCCATCACATCCCACTCATTAGCCATCGTGAGAATATCTCTTCAACAACTGGCACTTATATTTCCTGAGTGTAACTCGCCTTTTTGACCATTTCCTATTTTCATATATTCCACGCGGTTACTTGGTGGTACCTGCCTTATATCAACTTAATTCTTTCCCTAGCTCATCAACTGGCTTAGTTCTTAGAGTAATTACTCTCTTTACTCATTCTCCATTTTCAACATCGACGGCCATCGATCTTTGCTATTCACAACTTTCCATACACTCTAGCATCCGATAGCAATCTGTTGATATTATCCGGTTTACATTCTATCTTATTACAGACATCACTTAATTAGAATAGTCTTATCCGCAAGACAAGTTCTTGTATAAAGGTCACCTCCCGGCCCATCTATTAGCCACATACGGACATAACGAGCCACCCCAGATTCACCCGGCTATCACATATCTACGACCATAATGCACATTTCGATTACGGGCAACTCGTCCGCGGGTTTGGAGGACATCATCACGGACAGCCTGCCACCTGCCTTCAACCCCGACCTTACGTCTCCTGGCAGCAGTTCCAGCAGCACTGGAGATGATGAGAAGACCTTCAGGCAGTTCTCCCCTCGTAAAACCCCCGGTGATGATGAGAAGACTTTGGCTCAATATTCTCCTCACCCAGTCCCTTCGGACGCCGAGCTGGGTCGGTCTCCAACCAACACTTCCGTGTGGCTTGTAGATTCCATGTCTCGGACCCGCCGGTTCCTTTTCGTCAGCATTGCCTGCATGACCCAGTTCTGCACTCGTAAGTACCGCACCATCCCGCAAAACCCCTAAACTCGAGATCCATTGCTAACAGTGTCCACTTTATCAGAGGCTGGCTTCATGAACACTCTCATGCAACTTAAGCCTATTGGCGACCATTTCGGCGTCACCCATCCGGGTGATCTTGCCTGGCTTGTCGCCGGCTTCTCCCTCACTGTCGGTACCTTCATCATGTTCTCCGGTCGCCTTGGAGACGTCTTTGGCCACACCCGCCTCGTCATCATCGGCCTCGCTTGGTTCTCCCTCTGGACCCTCATCGCCGGCCTCGCTTCGTACTCCAACTTTGTTCTCTTCGTCTTCGCCCGTGTCTTCCAAGGCATGGGCCCCGCCCTCTGCCTCCCGAACGCCCTAGCCCTCCTCGGTTCTGCCTACCCTCCTGGCCACCGCAAGGCTATGGCGTTTGCGTTCTTTGGTGCCTGTGCGCCAACGGGTGCCATCATCGGATCGCTGTTTGCGGGCTTGTTCCTAGAGAAGGCTACTTGGCCATGGACATTCTACAGCATGGCAATTGCTCTTGCGATTCTCACTGGTCTCGCCGTTGTTATTCTTCCTGCCGACCAACCGCGCCCCCCTATCACCCTCCGTTCTTCTGTTCAGGAACTTGATATCCCTGGTTCCATTGTTGGTGTTACCGCTCTCATCCTCTTCAACTTTGCCTGGAACCAAGCGCCAATTGTTGGCTGGGACAAAGCCGAAGTCATTGCCACCCTTGTCCTTGGTCTCGCCCTCTTTGTCGTCTTTGTCTACATTGAAACTCGGATTGCGACCTTCCCGCTCATCCCGCTTGACGTCATGACCAACTCATCTGTCCTCTTTGTTCTCGTCGCCATCTTGTTTGGCTGGGGCACTTTCGGCATCTGGTCTCTTTATGTCGTCCAGCTCCTTGAGAACATTCGCGGCCTCTCACCGCTGATGGCCACCGTCTACATGATCCCCGTTGTTCCCGCCGGAATCATGGCCGCTATTGTCACTGGCCTCTCACTAGGGCCCCTTCGTATTCCCGCTCCCTTCCTTATGACCTTTGCCCTTTGCGCCTTCATGACCGGGACAATTCTTGTGTCCACTGTGCCCATGGACCAGATCTACTGGGGACAAATCTTTGTCTCTATGATCATCATTCCCTTTGGCATGGACATGTCCTTCCCCGCCGCCACCCTCATCCTTTCCAATGCCGTCTCTCGCAAGCACCAGGGCGTCGGCGCCTCGCTTGTAAACACCGTTGTCAACTACGGAATCTCTCTGGGTGTCGGCTATGCTGGAACTGTTGAGGTCCACTTCAACAATGGCGGTGAGACCAAGGCAGATTTGTTGAAGGGGTACCATGCTGCGTTGTACATGGGAATTAGCTTGGCCGCGTTGGGTCTTATGGTTTGCGTGGTATTCTTGCTGATTCACCTCCGGGATACTCAAGCGGCAAACCGCAGTGCCGAAAATACCGATCAGGATACGTCCGATGAGCAGGAGAAGCGCGATGGTTGAATGTGGTGATGGTTTATGATGTTGATTTCCTCCTTGTTATTTGTTATTTGTTATTTGTTATTTGTTCGTCATGCTTATTATTCTACGACCATATTTGTTAACCACCATGTAAGGTGTTGTATGCATTATTAGATATCCGTCTGGGTTTTATAGTTCTTTCTGTTTTGTATTTCGTATTTCTCTGCACAAAAGCAGATTCTGTCCATAAATCAAGAATAATAATACATGCTCTTCATATGAGCACATCCTCAATAAGGTCATGACTCGTTCACTCATGTTTCATATTGCTTAAAAGCCACCGCCAAAATGGCCGCTGGAACCGCTGTACCCACCTCCACTAAACCCACCTCCACCAAACCCACCAAATCCACCACCACCACCACCAAACCCACCGCCGCCGTGGCCGCCTCGACCGCGGCCGCCACGTCCACCATAGTAGCCACTGGGCATACCTAGAGTGGGACCGGTCGGATCCCACCTCGCACCTGGAGGCACTTGTAGGTCCATACCATCAGGATCCTCATCTCCAATCCGGCCCGGGAACGGGAGTTGTCCTAAAGTGGGGTACATTCCTGACGTTCCCGGGATCCCACCCTGTGTTAATGACGGTCGAAGGGGGTCATGGGGACCCAGGCCTGGAGGATTTAAGTCATCGTGGCCAACCCCGAAATGCGGTGCGTTTAGTGGAGCGCGGCTGGTACGAAGCCGGCTGTTGATCTCATGTTCGTCGTCAAACCCAGGAGGGTGGAATTCACTAATCGGATGAGGTTCACCATTATTGGCTTCTGTTATACCATGTGCAGGCATGCCGGAGCGTAGATTTGAGCTGGGTGAGACATTGCTCAAGGGTGAGGCACTCTTCAAGGGTGGGCTGGAGTCAGCAGGAGATTTGAAGAATTTCTTGTGGATTTCGGCGATAAGTTCTGTTCAACAATTAGTAGGTGACCGTAAGTTGAGAGTATACATGGTATCAAACTTACCCGTTAAATCCCATGACGAAGGAAACACCTTGTTCACGTCTGTTTGATTCGTAATTGGCAAACTCGACTCTTTCATGACCTGTGACAACTTGACACTAACCCTCTGGACGTCAGGCCCGCCAATGGGAGCACCTTTTAAATCGATGTCCCCTTCTACACGATCAATAGTCACATGAAACAACCCGTCAAACACAAGCTCTGGCCTCTCTTTTTCGATGAGTTCCAACGACAGTCGACCTGGTGTCGACATGACTGCGGGGTCTGATATCAGGTAGATATTAGTAAGCACACAACTCATTCTGGAATGCAGGAATCCACGTACCATTGGGTTTAGATTCGTCAAAGGATGTCAACACGCACCCAGAGGCCGTAGCGATCGCATTGACCAAGGCGGCAATAGCCGCAGTAGGAGATGGAATCTCATGTCCCGGTGGTATCGATTCTACGATGGTCCTGAGCACGACCGAATTGCGAGGTGGTGGCATAGTTGCTTGTGCTACTGGTAGTTTGTAGGTTTAATTCTAGGCCTTCTTAATGAGACGTAGTGAAAGAAAAAAAGACAGTAGAGTCTAGGTGGTTTGATGATGAGAAAATAATCAGTGAATGTTGGGAACGAAGGAGAAAGTCCAAGGTTAGAAAAAGTGCGGGAAGAGTACCTTTTAGAATGCCAAAGTTGCGCTGACCAACTTCGGAAGGTAGCCCACCATCTATACATATTATGCAACTACTCCATGTAATTGGCTGTATTCACTAGGGTTATAACCCGCGCCTAGCCCTATCCGTCCAAGTTTCCTCATGTTCTCCAGCTCCTCAACCCCCAAGCTTCCCAAGCTTCCCAAGCTCCCAAGAAACCCTCTGCAACTCCCGATCCCCCACACATCATTCCACTTCCTACGTACAAGATCTACCCACTTAATTGGTACCTTAGATCAGGACTGACAATGGCTCCATCACCCCCAGTATCAAATGATCCTGTATCTGAACTTCAGACCTTGCCTCTTCCCGCCGCTGAAGCTCTTCTGACAACTTACGCCGACTTCCTCCTCATCACTATCCATACACTACTGCGTCTACGCCATCTGTACCCGCCTGCTACTTTCTTAGCTACCCGTGCATTCACCACCCCAGTTTACCAATCCCGCCATCCTGGCGTGACCACCTGGATCCGTGATGCCATAGCTGCCATCAAAACCCAATTGCGTACCGGAACTGTCGACCGCATAGTCCTTGTCATCTCTGGCCCACCCCCAGCATCACAGCTCCAAAACCCGGCCACGCCTGCAGCTGCTCCCCCGGCTCCCACGGCCACAAAATCAACTACCCCCGTACTCAAATCCATATTGAAAAAGAAAGCACCGCCTCCACTACCATCTACACTGGAGCGCTGGACTTTCTCGACAACGCACTTCCCACCTTTTCCAAAAACCCCGCCTGTCACTGATGATGATGATTCAACCGAGCAGATGGCATATATCACTCCTGAAGTGACCGAAGCCTTCAGAGCCGCAATTGCAAAGATAGCCCACAAGGCCTCAGAATTACAGCCTGTGCCAGAAGGCTCTACCTTCTCCTTGGCCGTCGAGGTGTGGGAAGGGTCAGGAGAGATCACAAAGGCAAGTGCTGCTCATGAGCAACAGGCAATACGGGATTCTAGTTTTATTTTCCGTATAACTAAAAGGTTGCTAGTCACTAATAAGCATCCCATCTCCTATTAGCATCCACAACCTTGGATTCCTTCCGATGATTCGGCCTTATCCACTAGTTCCACAGGTTCCACACATCCGCTCCGATCCGTCTCGGCGGGGCCCCTGTTCTTTGAATGCTGGCTTGAAAAGGCCGCATGGCCTTGAAACCCAATTCACAAACAAAATTCCGATTAATTAAATTAAGTCTCCAAAAACTCGTAGAACTCTATCGTCATTACATATTAATACACTCTAATACCTCCTTTACGTTATGGACTTTATTCCCCATAGACCCTTCCTTAAGCCTAACCATGCAATGAAGTCACTGACCCCGTAGTCGATGACGCTGGAGCCGGAGCCGGTCCAATATTGGTTTTCGGTACTTGTAGATCCAGCCCCTTCACTGCTGCCCTCAAACTAGCAATCTCTCTCTTCAACTTCAAGTTCTCCTTCTTCAACTTTGTGACCTCCTCGCCCTGTTCTGTCATCATGTTCAACAGCTCCTCCTTATCCTCTCTCCCCTTGCCCTTCACAGCCTTCACAATCTTAACCAACTCGGCGTTGAACCGGTCATATAGAGCCTTATTCTCCAATGCCGTCTTCTGATACAATGCATCGATCTCCTTGACCTTGGCTTCATGAGCTCTCATCGTCATATCCATATCACGTTGAAGGCTCTCGTGTCTCTCGCTTACATCTTTGACCGCCACCGGCACCTGCTCCTCTAGGTTCCGAACTGCCGCCGCCAGTCTCCTAAGCTCAGGAGTGTTATGCCGACCTCCGCCGACAGCTGCATTACCAACCCGTGCCATGTCCTCCGTAATCCTTGATAATTCCGATTTGAGCGAAGCGTCTACTTCGGCAGCTGCTTGCTTTTCATTCTGCATCCGCTCCCGAAGCCTCTGCGGAGATTGAAGGCGTAGTCGTTGGCCTGTAGCACGCGTAGGACTGTTTGGGCGAAGATCGCTACGGGGTTTAAGCGCTGGAATATTGGATATTGAAAGGCCTTTGGAGTGTGTCCGTTGAGGCAAGCGAGACTCCTCGCCATCGAAAGTGGCCTGAGAACTTTGTGACGCAACTGAGTTAGTGCGCGATGGTGAGTTCGAACCCAGGATCGATGGCGAAAACTTGCCTCCACCGCCAGGAGGAGAAAAGAGATCACTATTCGCAATATTCTCCTTCCCAAGACGTGGCGACCGAATCATGGTCTGATGGATGATAGCTGACGTAGATGTAGGGCTGACCGGAATGCGCGACGGTGATTGCGCTCTGACGGTGCCGAAGCGCTCAGGGGGCATCGTAATGGTCGTTTGCTTAATAGTCCCCGACGAGTATGAGGTTATGATCTGCGCCTGAGCCTGGGACGGCTGTATTTCACTGTCGCCATCCGGTCCGATGATGCTTGTTTCCGAATCTTCACCGACAATAGTTGCCGTAGACATGAGACTCCGAAGATCTGAGAGTGAGCTACGTCTCTTCCTACGCTTTTTAACGGTTCCCGTATCTCCAGACCGAGAAGGCGGCTCCCCGATTGTCTCAAGCCCCGAAGGTGCTTCAATACGGTGGGCACTAGGCGGCCGCGAAGATACATACGAGTGGTCATCATACTGGCCAGCCACTGGTGGCCGATCCCGTGATAATGGCCGACGGCTCCGAGTCTGGCTCGTTTGCGAAAAGTCAACGGAGCGAGTCCTACTCCCCCGCGAACTAGTCGAATTACTCTGCGACAAGTCTGTAGCCGATCTGCCGTGTTTACTAAAGCTCCGCCAGACATGCTTATCCGAGTGCGTTGAGTCTTTGCTGTTCTGCCGAAGAAGCCGGTCAAGTCGGCCTCTAACTGACGATGCGTTCGAGGTGAGCGATCCACTCTGAGATTTTATTCCGCCACGGAGCGTCCCTCCGCTGATTGTCCCGTACAGCTTCTCTGCATTCGCCATCAAGAGCATCGTGTTCTGCACGCCTGCACTACTGACATTTCCAGATTCATCAAAGATACGGTCACAATCCTCCACTAATTGATCAAGAAGGTTCATGTAGTTAGGTGCGTCTTGGTATGGAACCAGGATTTCAGCAAAAGCTAGAGTCAAGGCACCACGATCCGAGTCGTTTCCGCAGGCTCCAAGGAGATCAGCGAGCAGTTTAATGAGCGCACTAAAAGCCCGGCGATTCTGCGGCGCCATCTCCCGGAACAAAAAGTTGACAAAGTCGGCAAAGTCTCCCGGAACCTGCCGCTGTAAACGAGCCTGCAACTTCTCTAGATTCCTAATCGTCATCACAGGACCCATCTGCTCCGTCCATGCGATCCGCAAGAATTTCTCGAAAGCCACCAGAATTACATCAGCACTCAGGTTGTTGGCGTACTCCAGGTCGAATGGCGCTTCAATGAAACGATTGTACAAGTCATTGACTTGAAGCTCGTCGACACTTCCTCGATTCATAACTGCCCGCCCCAGAATGTTGCCACGTCTCTGTTGTAGAGCTGCCACATATCCTGTAAAAGTTGCTTCTAGTCTAACAAGCGGATTCTCCGGTTTAGCATCGTCTAGAGGCACTCGGTCACGACCTCTAATGGATCCGAAAATCGAGTGTTGGCTACCAGACCTTTTCAATTCTTTAGTAGCCGGGGCTAAGGGTGTTGAGCCAGTTGGGAATACAGCAGACACAGGTGTTCGTGCGTGTTTATTCTGTTGAGGCTGGTCAGGTGCGGAACTTAATGTGCCGTTCCAAATGTTGGAAAGCAACTTGACTGGTGATGTCGCGAGGAACGAACGGCTCTTTTCGCGGGTTCCAATCAGATTAAGACTTTTGATAACCTTGCTATAATACGACACCATTGCTGGAACGAGACTTGAGTTCCATACATTGAACTGGGCGCCCATGAGTTGGATGACTATGAGATAGATGTTAGAATCTAGATTGGCGCAGTTATTGACGAACTAAAACCTACCTCTACGTGACAGTGTTGGCAAAAAGTCTTCCAGCGCAACTTCGTCTTGGTACGTCTTCCCACTAAGTCCAGACGCATTGATAGACACTCGCCGAAGGTCATTGGCACTGACATTTACCACAACTTCTACACCATAATGCCCAAGAGGAGCACCCTTGGTTCCACGCTGATGATCAACGACTACCCGGACGGGCGCCGGCTCTTTCCGGCCATCGACCAGATAATCAGCCCCCTCCTGGAAAACCGCCGCGAACAAACCCAGGTTGCTATCAGGCATGCGGATTGATCGTATTGTCCACCGCGGATCTTCACGCTCTTGTTCGCTGAATCTCCCTTCCACGCGCGCCTTGGCAATATCTTCAGTCCACCGAGTTGCCTTCCCTTCAAAGGTCTCTTGGAGCTTGAAACAACGACAAGTTGGCAGAACATTTTCACTGGTTCCCTTCATATCCCCTATTGACGTCATCCAAACTAACTGGCCATCGGCGGACTCAGTGAAGCGAATCTCGGCCAAATCATGATATCCAGAAAATGCAAGATCGTATGTGGCAGTCCCACCCGCCGCCTTGGTCATTGAGGCCATGAGGCCAGCAGCAGAAGGCTTGTCAAGCTCACGCATAAAGTCACGACCGGTGAGATTCTGAGTTTGCTTCTTCACTAATACTACACAATCTGCAAAGACAAGGAACATGCCACTTTTATCTGATAGACCAACCTGGCTATGCGAGAGGGGCTCAGGAATTTCAATGTAATCAGCAGCCATGATGATACGGCCTTGGGGAACCAGGTCTTCAGGCCATGACTCTACCATATTGCGAAGGCGTCCTGCCAGCTGTGGCTTATCTGGTAATGGGTCATCCATAGAGCAAATATTGGTTATTATGTCACGGGCCCGAAGCATAGGCTGAAGAGCCGGATGGGTAATGGGAAGACATGTGACAATTTGATCAATGAGAAGACTGTAGCGAGGCAGACGCTGCACAGGCTCGATAAGTGATGAACGGATCGTTTGTTCGCCAGTCTGGGCCACGCGGCTTTTGAATGTGGATTGCTTCTCCATGAATCCATTGATTAGCTGAGGGAAATGCTGACTAGCACGAATGTAATCTTGGTAACTGTCTGTAAACTTAGGAAACCAATCTAGAAACAAACGAGCCACAGCCAGAGAACCAGTCGGGTCCTTTGAGCGCATGCTTGCTCCCAACTTGGACCCAAACGTAGCTGCTGAAGAATGCTCCATATCTGCTAGCGCCTCTTCTTCTGACTCGTCCATTATACGACGCAACTCTGTCATGAATTCATTGTTGAGAGTCAAGATAGTGTCAAGTGAAGTAGGAAATAATCTGTTGACCTCCTCCAAAGACGGACTTTGACTATCGGGCGTCTTATTTTTGGCGGCCTTGCGGAAGTCCAAGGCAATAACGTTGACTAGTTCGTGAACCTTTTTGACGTAGCGCTCCTCCGTTTCAATCAGCTCTTGAAGCTTCATACGCAAGTCAGCCTTTTGGTCCTTGTTGAACGATTTGCTGCGGTTTAGGGATGTGGGCTTAGACGGCGCTCTCCGTAGTCTCGATGTGGGTAGGAACACGGGTTCTCCAAGTAATCGGACGAGCGGTGTGTATCCGCCATATTGGCGAAGTGTGGGATCAAGAATATCGTCTTCGTCATCAGGATAGTCTTCGTAGTCCTCACTTTGCAGGGGAACGATTGAGCCTGGAGGCAGCACAAAGTCTAGATCGATATTGGAGATGTGCTGATTTTGGAGGGCGGTCTGGAGACCTTTGACAACGTTGGCTGTGTTGTTGCTTTCGATGAGCTCCTTGGCCAGATCAGCGGCATGCTGTTCGCCAAAGAGTGTTGTTGATGTCGGCGGACGCTGAGAGCGGCTGGTGTATCGTGATCGCAGATGGTTTTTTACAGTGTCGGGTAGTTCTGTAAAGTACTTAAACAGGCCAAAGGCCAAGCCTCGATAAACCTCGTCGCCCTGGAATTCGCGAGGCAGGCAGTCTACGACGGTGTAAAAAGGCGAGTTCGGTGATATGGTAAGGCGGTGGAAAGATTGGAATCCGGCGGCAGTGAAGACATGGACCTGCACTCTAGAGCTATTATGGGTGTAGTTGGCCGTGGTCGATGGGCCATGAAAGACCAGAACAGGATGGTCGCCCAGAAGTGGATCGCAACAGTGGTAGAGTGTTACGCTCTCAGGCGGGAGGACTATGTCCTCGGTGACGCGGACCATTGTCTAGAGGCCGAAATAACAGATCGAGATGCAGCCGTATATGTGCGGTAGGAGGTGGTAGTGAAAGTGCTTCCAGGAACGTATATGTAGTATTCAGGGCCAGGAGGTCAAAAGGGATGGGATTGGGGTCCGTAAAACCAAGATTAAATCCAATCAATAGACGTCAAGGTGAACTATGAATGGAATGTAATCAGCCCTTGGGGGGTTCGCAGAGTGGTGTGTTGTTCGATTCGAAATTTCGTGTACAGGAGTTTGTCTCGAGGAAGCTATGTCGAATATTCTAAGTTGACGAGGGGTGAAGGTCGCATCAAGAGACACAGCGGTATGGCCTTGTTCGTGAAGGAGGGGGGAAAGGTACAAGGCAGGCGCAAGAGCACCAGCTATCAACTGTACAAAATGAAGGAAGAAAAAAAGTGGAATTATATGTCGCAAGTATACTGCTAAGAGCTGTAGAAAATGAATGTGAATATGATAGCAAAGGTCGGTGACGGGAAGCCGCAAACAATTGTCGGAACAGTGATCAGGCCGAAAGCTCAAAGGAGGGGAGTGTCTGTTCGAAGGGGTAAGGGCCCAGGGCGCAGTTAGCAATGATGTCAGGCTTGTGGCCACGATGGTGTGTAATGTCCTAAGTCTCTGCGCAGATGGGCTAACGCGAAGCGAGGCCACAAGATATGAGGGGGAAGAAAATGAATGTCTAAGAGCAAGTAGGCTCTTGGCCAAGATCGAGGCCTGGTGGAGATGAGATGAATACAGCAAAAAATGGCCGTTTGTTGGACAACGGATAACTTGTGTGGGTTCAATGCAGCGCAATGGTGCGCGGGACAGGAACAGCCTGGATAAGCTAAGGATCTGTAGACTGATGCAGACCGACAAGATGGATCAGGGTTCAGCTACAGCTTGGATGCTATTGGCTGAAGGGAGTAATGCTGGACATATCTTTCAAGCAACAACACAAGACATTGGTGCTTGAATCAAATGCTATAGCATGTTGTTCTGCCATGTTCTGGGCTGGATCATTGCGGGTCGGGGACTGGGACATGGGCAAACTCACAGTATTGTAGACAGCTATTAATTGGTGGTGATAAGGCAATGGGGTTTGTAATCAGGGTTTGCAGTTGGACCGGGTGATGACGATGGGTAACCAATGAACCAATGAGCTAAGTAGAATTGGCTATGCAGTCAGTGACATGTCTTCTCCAACCAAAACAGGTTGTCGATTAGAGCTGCAAGACATTTCTATCAGACGAGAAACGGGAGGACCGCATACTTTGAAGAAACGTTGCATACAATAAAATAGAAACTGCAAAGCCACAATATGTTGTGATATTCTGAAAATAAACAATCAAAACAAATGGAATGGAATGGGGTGGCACACACCTCAAAGGATGGCCATGCAAACTGAGGTGAAACTAGTTTTCACGTGGTGAACTTTTATTAGTTCTAGCAGCCTTGTTGCGCCTTCCTTGGATGAATCTGCATGAGCTGCGAAGTCTTTTGATGAGGAAAGAGCAAAAAGGCTGTTTGGTATCACAGGAAACGGCGTTTGGTTATTTCGTTGTTGGCATTCTTTTTATTGTTTTCTTATCCAGTCCTATTATGCTGTATTACGCAGTGTTCTTTTCTTGGCCTGGATCTTCTCATACTTGGTATTGACTACATGAGAGTATAAAAAATCAGCACTATAGTGATAGTGCAAACAACCATACGATAAGTCTCCCACAATAATTGTCACGATATGTCACCTTTCTAAATGCTGACCATGTCTTCTTGGACCGCCTTGAATCAGGGTTCTTTAGCTCAACCCTACGTAATTTATATTGCTGGCCAGGATTTATTGTGAAACAAAAATAATTTGTTGACTGCAACTTACAAGCTAGTATCTCATGGCTTTTGTCACTTGTTACTGGGCCAACGGCTGTGCCTATTTGTGGCCGCAAAAGATCATAGCCAACCAAACGGCTGAGTAGAAGATTCAAAAAGACCTCAATGGACACCTGCGAAACCAAGAGGATATCTTCTTTCAGATATCAAGCTTTGTTGCTGTCTAGCTGGAGACTAACATCCATACGAAAACCTTTGTTGTCTTCTTCCCACGCTCTTTATTCTGTATTATTGTTTTTTTTTGTTGATTATATCAACAGCGCCATTCGTTATATTGTTTTCAGTCACCAACCAAGCGGCTCTTCAAGAATTGGTACTTTTCACAGCTGTATCTTATTGAAAATATTTTGCCTTTTTCTTCTTTTCTGCCAAGTTCCAATCTACCTTGTGCCACCAACTTAGAAACCGGCGCCCTCCCTTCACAAACGACACTCTTTGTTTACTTTGAGTAATTGCACCTCACGATCCTCACGACAACAAACGCCTCCGCCAACGATACAACGACCTTACGAAAGCACCCCGCAAGTAACATTGCCCTATCTAAATCTTGCGTAATTCCCATCTCGGGAACCCCTCGTCTCTTGGATATAGCATCGGCAGCTTGATCCAGCACCACCTTGTATGCTTCCCGCGAACCTTGCCATTTTGCATCTTGTCTGGGACTGCTTTTTTTTCTTTCTCTCTATCCCCCGCCAGTCCAAGCTTCACCCGGCCTGTGCATTGTTGGCTTGTCTCGCGAACATCATCACTGCCATCTTCCATATACTACGGGCTTCAATATCAACATCGGAACTACTAGACGTCGTATTGGATCATTTGTCTCGTAGCTAAATACACGGGTAAGTGCCTCTCCTGGCATTCTTTGCTCCACGGCAACAGCCACACTCCGGCTATTTATCCCGCTGCACTCTAGCGAGTGTCTGCATCCGCTCTAGCAACCAGAACGACCTCGAATGGCTTCAAACTGCCGACAGTGGCCACAAAAAGTCCGGAGCCATAGAAACAATACGAGATTCTACTGTCAAGGCCCAGTCTACTGGCTATGGAAGCCATTCTTTGGCTGAGCGTCTAGGGATAGCAACATGATGCACATGGGCAGAAATGATCCTACCTTGTCCCCCTCACATCTGACATGCATATTTTGTTTACTTTGGATCTCGTCGCTTTTTTTTTTTAACTGAATTTATTCTTGGACAACATCGATGCTAACATTAGGAACCTGCTGTCTCTTATTTAGCTTTATAAAAGATACAAGATAACTTTCTTGCCCTATCACAAGGTTGTCCGACATTCCTGACTTTACTGGCCGTTCTAGATTCTCTTCCGAAGCAAACATTTGCTGATTCCGAGATTACGCATCGCCAGTTTGTCTGCTGTGGCCAGCTGTGAAGTCTCGATCACGTCGCAATCCTTCCCCTCGTTTTTTTCCTTTGATTTCGTCCAAGAGATCGCCTCCAGTTACAGCTATTATAGCTAAATGACTGTGTGTCACATTACGGCAATCACATTTAATCTTTCTAATTTTCAACACCTGCTATTACCACTATCAAGGCCTATTGGAGCTTGACTGCTTGTCACGAATACCCCACCACAAATCAACATCTCAAAATCGCCCAACACAACCCCGCGCATTGTCGCCATACATCGCCAATATGGACACCAGTTACTTATCACACCAGGTCAGCAGCATTGTGGAACAATTGCACGGCTTATTTGACGACATTGGTGTCCCCGCCCACGAACGTGAGGCACGCGAGGCCGAGGTGAGATTGTCACCTATTCTACAACACGACTAGAACCAATAACTAATGTTGCATTGTCTACCTCTAGCTTTTTGCTGCCCTGTCAGATACCCTAAACAACCATGTGCACCAAGTAAACACAGAAAAGAAGAGCCTCATGGAGGAGGCGCAACATACCATAACAGTTATCCGCCAGATGGAGGCGTCACTGGACGATACCAGGCATCTGGGTAGATCAAAAGAAGATGACGGTCTCAGAGTAACATATCCCTTGCTGCGCTGTATAAAGTCCTTACGTGACAAACATCAGCAGGTGCGGAGATTACACCAAGAGCGCCTCGAGCAGGTTAAGAGTAAGTTCATGAATCCCCTTTCATTACTATGGGAATTATCATCTAACGTAAGCCATTTCACAGAACTATCTGATGCTCTTGAATCATATTCGTCGCACTTGGAACCGTCATTTGTTAGCATTCCTCTCCCGCCAAGCGGCCCTAACGCTTCGGTTGCCCCCACATTTGACCTTTCTCCAGCCTACGTCGACAAGCTCGATCATGAATTCACGCGCGTGTATGACGAGTACACCCGCCGTGTTCAGACCGTCCACCAAGTGGGTGAGCAGATAATCAACCTTTGGGCCGAACTTGGCATCCCGCAAGCCCAAACCGATTCAAACATTGTCAAGTACTACCGCGATGCTCCAGAGCAATTGGGTCTCCATCAGGACGACATCCACCGCCTCATGGAGTGCCACGAAAAGCTTGTTAACGAAAAGAATGCTCGCGAGAAGCGCTTGTCTGATCTGAGAGCGTCAGTTGAGAACATGTGGGAAATGCTGGGCGTTGATGAGGCGGAACGTAAGGCATTCCTCAACGCCAACAGAGGTTGCGGCATCCGCCAAATAAACGAGTTTGAAGAAGAGGCGGCGAGGCTTGGCGAGTTGAAGCGCCAGAACCTGCATATTTTCGTTGAGGACGTCCGCTGCAAAATCCAGGAGTTGTGGGATTCTTTGTACTTTTCGGAGGATGAGATGCTTGAGTTCACCCCTGCATTCTCCGACGTGTACTCGGATGCTCTACTGGAAGCACACGAGCGCGAGATGGCTCGCCTAGAACGTCTTCGTGAACAAAGATCTCCCATCTTAACGCTCGTAGAAAAGTACAAGGATCTTTCATCCCAAAAGAAGGAACTGGAGCAATCTAGTCAGGATGCTTCTCGACTCATGATGAGAGGACAAAAAGGAGAGAAGCGAGACCCCGGAAAGCTTTTGCGCGAAGAAAAGATGCGCAAGCGTATTGCCAAGGAGCTGCCCAAGGTCGTCATTGAGCTCCATAAAATCCTCGAGAAATACGAAGATGAATATGCTGTCCCCTTTACCGTCCATGGTGAGCGCTTCCTCGACAGTATTGATGAAGAGGAAGCTGCGTTGGCACCCGGATCCAAGAAGGGTGGCTCTTCTAGACCGAAGACTCCTGGGGGCCCTGTGATACCTAATAACAGTGGTAACGCATCTGCCAAGTCTGCGCCGTTGAGCAAAGCTCGTTCTTTCGGTAACATGAAGGCTGCTGCTGCTTCTCAGCAGCAGCAGCAGCCACCGAATAGAAACCTTAACCGGTCTCCCGTGGCGGGACAGAAAGCCATGCCGACCCCACGGCCAGCGTCCACTGCCCCGGGATCGACTGGAAGATCTGGCGCTAGTAGTCCTACACGGATTCCTGCGCGTGCACCCTTGCCGGGTGCTGGGAAACCTGGTAATGCTTCCCCAAACCGAGGTAATTCTGGCCGTATGTCGCCTACTAGGTCGCCGTCGCGCGCCGATGCTGGAATCTTGAGACAGGGAGCGGCGCCGTTGATGCGGGCGCCACCACCCAAGATGAGGGAGCCTCCGAAACTTGAAACCCCAGTAAATCCGTACAAAGGTGTTGGGCTGATGGAAGGGTTGATGGTTCGTTCAGTTGAGAGTGATGACGTTTTCGGACCTGGTGCCACTTCGACTATGGCCGCCTCCCAATTTACCATGTCAAGATTCAACCCGCCAGCAACAAACCCTAATGTGTCGGTGGCGCCTAGTTTATTAACTATGAACAACACCTACACGTCGTCATCTTCGGGCAGCTCATCGCATCCGGAATCATTGCTTAGTATGGGTGGTCTCCGGCAGGTCTCGGGAGCCTCAACCCAAATGTCGAATGGCTCAGAAAATTGGGAAACGTATGATGATGACTGTTCGGAGCCAGAGCCAGATGCTTCAGATATGTACTTTGCCAAGCTGCAGGCGTCGCGTGGGAAACGGTTTGTTGAGGATCAGTTGATGACACATGGCAAGAGTGGGACGGGGAACACCGCGGGGATTCCAAACCAGATGGTGCATATGGAGCATCACGGACGAGTGTATTCTCAGGCGGGGGAAGTTTCCGGACACAAGTACGGCATGGCGGGGCAAAGAATGCGTGGACTGCCGCCACTACCCGGCGTTGCCGACATTGTCATGGACGAGGAGGGTAATCGGGCCATGAGTGGAGGAAGTGGGGAGTGGACAGACGATGATATCTTCTAGAAAGGGGTCTTGCCAATCGTTGACCGAATCTGAACCCAGAAGGTATTGCTGGTATGTCAACATGGAAAGTGAGTGAGTATTATTTCTTATCGGGTCTTGGAAATTCTGTATTTTTGGGTGGCGTTTAAACGTTTATTTGTCTGTTTTTTGGGGGGGTTTCTTTCACCTGTATTATTATTGTCATTTGCGAGGGAGCGGTCCGTAATTCGTTTCGTGTACATACTATTTCTGACCTTGATTTTAAATTGAACGATTTGATCGAAGCTTTTCTTGTTCCTCTGTACGTCATAATGGTTGTGATGGGATGGTGATATGATTGGATGAACTCATGTTTCTATATGACCACCATGTCCCCCTCCCGTCAGCCACTCCCGTAGAATCTTACATTATCCGCTTTCAACAGCCTCCCCTCATCTGCGTCAATAGCTTGTCGTCTCTGTTACATCTTCTTATGCAAGTTCATTACTTCAATTACACTTTCCTTGCCACACCATCAACTGATCTTTTACACCTTTAGTTTTATAGTTATCATCATCGATATAATTACCATGCTGGGGACATTACTGTGGATCAGCATTACAGGTGGCGCACTGCGGCAGTTGGAAAATGGAAAGACACCAGCCATGGCGAAGGGTCGAAAGGAGGGGCAGCTGGCAAGGGGAGGAAAGTATTGGAGGGAGGTATTTTATGGGATGCCTGACAGCATCATGTGAGGAAGATAAGATGGTCTTGGGGCAATGTTTAGGTGCCACCTGGGAAAATTAGTAAGCTTATTCGCTGTCGGAAAGATATTGTCAATTCCTGGGCGAGCTAGAGTGTGTTAGTGATGATCCTTCCCGCAGTTTTGATATCGTTTAATGGAGAAACAGTCTTCTTTTTGTCTGTCATTCTTTTTCTAAACATAATATCGGAAATAATATGTCACAATTTGCTGACATCTAAGGAATGTTAGACTTACAAAGCTTGTGATTCACCCTCCCTTGACCTACTACACACAACCTGATTTATCAGATTAGGTTAGCTGGCTCCAGGGTTATACAACCACTCTATGTCCTAGGGTTGTGTGATTTGTTATACAATGTAAGCCCTAACGTTAGGCGATATGTCAGCATTGGTTCTAACTTGCCTTGATCGCTGGTCAAGTTTTATTAATCTTACCTTAGAACTTACATTATGCTTCTCATCGAAAGGTGCAATATATCACCAGGTGTCCCTTTATAATTTATTGCATATATAAATCTACTATCTCGATGATCTGATCATTTAATTAAAGAGTCTCGGTTTCTGAGAATAGTGAACTCCTTGCGTTGCATGGAAACTTGAGTTCCCGCGCAGTCCGCTATTTTCTCACCGTCATTTATAATATCTTCCAGCGCACAAGTGCTATCACCTACAATGAGCGAAACCGGCCCCGTCGCTCTCAAAGGTGCCATAGTCGCATTCTCTAACAACCCCCCACAGAAACCCCCACCTCCCACCAAGCCCAAGCCGTACAATATAATACCGCCTCACTCTAGACGGATGTCAGCCAGGACATCGAGTATTAGTCTTCCCCATCCCCACAATCAAACCTCAATGTCACCAAATGGAAAGCATAAAACAACGGTTTCGCTCACAGCGATACAGGCGGCAAAAGTTAGTACTCGGGACTCATCACTGGCCACGAGAAATGCCATGATAACATCGCCACGGCAGGACTCTCCGAGCCGGATATTTATGGATGGCTTCCGTGGGTCATCGCCAAGCCCATCACTGGTAACGAATACATCAACAGGCAGCTCTGTACGCGGGGGTCGATACATGTATCCTCCCGGTCATACCAAGCCGGTTGATTGTAAATCCGCATCATTCATCGCTGCCAGCGTTGCCGTTAATAGAACCGGGTCACCCGCTGGCCAGAACGGAAATTCTAGACAGGGGAGTCCTGACCGGCGTGTACAGAGACCCCTATCACTTGTCCATGGCCGCGAAAATTTAGGGCCATTTGCGACATCACCGTTGTCGCCCAAAGATAATAACAGTGCAATATCTACTACAAATATGCTACACATTTCCCAGTATAAAAATAAACTGTCGCCACAGACACTTGGGAGCCCATCAAAGCAGCAATCAGTGACGTCACAGATGCAGGTACCACAGGAACCTGTACCAGTGGCCCACCAACGGCATGGGGTTGGTGGAACCGTGGTGGTAGTACATGGGCACGTGCAAGATGAGAAGCGGGATGAGTCAACGGGGAGTTCGGTTGGAGTTCAGAGAGGACGGAGACCGCCGACTCCGCCGAAGAAACGGATTATTACTGTCAAGCAGAAAGAGTTTGACGATAGTGATGGATCGGAAGATAGTTTTGTATCCGCTTCATCGACTCAAAGAAGTAGGGAATCATCAATAGTCCCTTCAGCAACAACAAGAAGCATGCGTTACGTACAGCACCAGATATCCAGGCCAACATCATCTCATCGTAAAGTGCTATCGACCAATAGCTTATACAGCTCATCATCATCACTCTCGCAGTCATCATATTCTCATCCGCCATCACCCTCCCTCTCCGTCACAACCCTGGCCTCCGCGATCGTCGCCGGTACCCTCGCTACCCATCGCCTGACTCCAAACTCATCTGGAACCCCCAAGAAACCCCTCGTACCCCCAGTACCCCCTAGGAACCCTCCAGCATTCCCCCAGACTTTGCGATCCATCAGCCAATCAAAAGAAGATGAAAGCAATGCATCGCGGCGCCGCAGAAAAAATAGACTTGGCGCAAAGGGGAAACATAGACATAACGAAGGTGCGCGGAAGCGCTGGAGAGAAGAGATTACTGAGCGAGAACGAAAGAGGTATGAAGCGTTGTGGGCTAGTAATCGTGGGCGGTATCTGATAGATGAAGGGTCTATCGAGAAGGCCGCGGATAACCCAGGGAAGCCGGTGGATGGTGAACTATCAACAGATCCTAGAGATCTGGTGGCGAATGTTGTTATTAGGGAACTGTGGAAAAGATCACGGTTACCCGGCGACGAGTTAGCAGAAGTGTGGACATTGGTTGATAGGCAAGGTCGCGGGGCCTTGGATAAACAGGAGTTTGTCGTTGGGATGTGGCTGATTGACCAAAGGTTGCGCGGTAGGAAGATACCACAGAGAGTTCAGGGGAGTGTTTGGGGGACGGCGAAGACGAATTGGTGGAGTACACATCACCATCAGAATTATGGCCATGGACATAAGCATGGCCATTTACATAGTCTTGGGGGCCACAAGGTAAAAGATAAGAAAGAGAAGGGTGGGAAGGTGAGAATATAGAGACGGATTGATCAGGAAAGACACCATTCTCAAGTTGAGATGACATAATACTAATGAATATATAGACCATGACATTAACGTAATATATAGTACTAATAAAATATCTGCCATTTTATTCAGAATATGTAAATACTTTGTCTGTAACGCGTCGCTCAGATAGGCCAAATCGGATACCAGCTAGATCATGTCATGATGTAGTAAACCACGTGCAAATGATACTTTTCACAGCCAAAGAACCCGTGTCAAATCAAAAGTATGCTTTTCATCCTCCTCCTGCTTCTTCTCTATCATTACCCTATTTCCTCCTGCCAACACCTCGCTTAGCCCAAGCTCTCTCGCCATTCTTTTCTCCTCCTTGTCAACACCATCACTCACGGTCCGGTGCAACAAATAACCCCTTTGGTTTGATAATAAAGTAGTCCCAGCGACCCGCTGGATATTTGTGTAGTGAGTATGTCCATAGACCCAAGCCGCAACATGGCTAGCAATGCCGGTATCACGGATCAACTCCGTTCCGTATGCCGAAGCCCTGCTGCTTCCTTCATTTGCAGGTTTCGAAGTGCCTATAAGTGATGGTGCATGATGAGTTATCACGAGGATACGATCCCGGGGGAGAAGTGTCGGGGTAATGCAAGCAATTTCATGTTTGAGCCAGGCGAGATCGCTATAGTGCTGCTTCATATGAGACTCGTAACACCAGCCCTTAATGTGGGTGAAATCTTTGACGCCCATGCGGATCTCTTGGGACTGGTGGTGGTTCAATTCGGACCAGAGAGTACAACCTAAGATGTGTATCTTCCTAGTAGCATCTTTGATCCAATTGGATTCAGGACCACCATTAACAAAGGAGGGAATATTGATACTGCTAGGATCGATAGATGCTGTGATTGTATTTGGAAGTTCGAGTACGTGGCTATCTTGCTGAAGAAGAAATAGATTTGAAGCAACTGATTTGACCATTTCCCGAGCGATGCTAACAGCTTCGTCATATGAACAATGGAAATATTCATGATTTCCAAGAACATAAAATACCTTCTCGTATGATTCGCATATTCTTTTGAGCATCTTGCCAAACTCTGTATGCGTGAAATAGCCAATATCGCCAGCAAGGATCAAATATGGGGCCGTTGGCTTCGGATTAAACGATTCATACTGTTGCAAGGCCTCAAGATGTAGATCTGACATATATTGAAAGGCCACTTTCGTAGGGCCAGGAATCGTGACATCAGGGCCATATGCTGTAAGTCCCTTTGCCTGATTTAGAAACTGCGGAATATCGGAATGTGAAGATGGGATCTCCGTTGCAGCAAGAGTTGATCCAGCCGACATGACTACATTGGCAATTTCTGCCGATGGGCCTCTCAGAGAAGGTATTTGCGGAAATGATGAGGCCTCTGGTATTTCTGGGATTGCCATATAATGGTAGATCTTGTCCACCGCACTCTGAATAAGTCGCTTCATTCCGTCGGTAATTGTCCTGCCGGTGGGCTTGAAGATGAATACCAAGGAAATTACGAAAACAAGGAAGGTCAAAAGGATCAATTGGAAACACCCGCCATTATATTTAAGTGCTTTCACGGGTTCTCGACAGATCGAGGGATCCAGCCCCAGGTTTTCACTTAAATCATGCGTATGCGTAGTCGGTACAAGGCAGAGGGTAGCGAATATGCAATGTCGCAATCGCTTAACCATAATGAGTAAATGCGAGACTAGGTTCATAGAATGGAGAAAATAATTCAAGAAACGATACGTCCTAAATGTATCAATAGGCTAATAGAAGCACAATAGAAGCTATGAAGATCACGGGTTGAGGTTCTAAGTGGGTCTACGGCTTAGGTGTGGGGCATTGACTAATCGAAAGCCGACTAAATATCAGTTAGGGCTGGGTAGACACCATCACTAGACCAAACACTTGAGATGGGGCAATTAATCTTAGGACTATGGAATGAAATAAAAGAGTATGAATGAAAAATTAGCGTTCATTACGCTCAACAGAACGAGCGTTAATTCTAAGACAGATGTTGATAATACAGCCCTACATGGATTATATTATAGCCCTAACCCTTGTTTATTTGTGTGCTACCATTGAGACGAACGTTGTGTAGCCATAGGGCAATTGCCAAAATGTTGGACCAATGAAACCCGTTCCCGACAATGGTTTACTTTCCTAAAGTAGAAACTCACGATGTAGGAATCATCCGAAAATACGCCTCATATTTCAATTATTGTACTTTTTCACCTCATCTGCATTACGTAACTTACAGCTCACATATCATCCCAAGGTATATGACACCAGATAAATGAGAAGTTGCAAATCAGACGGAAGTACATATTTAGATGATTATGAACATTTTATCAGATGAAATAGCTACCAATGAACACAATGCCGACTACATCAAATAGGTGGCCCCTTGGCAACCAGTTTAAAACATGACTGCTTGACTTCTCATCGACTTTTAGCCATCCAACTAAAATCACAATTCGTCACAACCGCCACCATCACCACCACCATCATTATGGCTTTCTCAACCGCTTTAGTTCTTCGAAAGAAACCTCGCCGCAAGATGCTTAGAAACTCCAAGCGCCGCCCGCGCCTATTCTTGCCAAGACCGGGACTCTCGCTGTGTGGTGCCATAACGTGTACCATTCTTGCGTGGATTTATTTTTTTATTAGCTCAATCTATAAATTGATTAAAGCTATTTTTGAATTCATTTTGAATTATATAGATCATCGACTGCAGAGCGTTGCCCGTGATAGGTCGTTTGCAGATTTCGGAAGACGCATGACTACAGAGTTTGACGTGATGGCGAATGAAGACGCCCACAGAGCTCAACGTCGCCGCCAGGGTCGTGAACGCCGAGCTCACGATCGCGATATTCGCGTAAGTCATTCACAATATCATAATCTCAAAGGCTTACAGCTTACAAATCTTCCCTTTACAGAAACAAGAATATATCCAGAGGGTAGCAGATCATCTTGCTGCCAAAATGAAGGAAACAAAGCATACCAATAATAGCAATGCTCCATCCTCTTTGATGGGAGTGCTAGCCTCTCGCTGGTGGAATCTGTCTGGTGGAAGGGCACAAGGGGTGGTATTGGCAGATGAGGGATCGGAGGGTTGGTTTTCGGCCGTGGAGACTCTAGGCAGTGATGTATATGGCTCAGAGAGAACTGATGCTGTGGGGGACTGGGGGGGCTTAGAAAAGGGGATGGAGGAGAAGGAAGTGGATGAGATGGCAGAGAAGAAAGTGGATGAGATGGCAGAGAAGAAAGTGGAGGGAGGTGAGGCACCGGCGAAGGGAAATGCCGAGGAAATAGAGTTGGTTAAGGCAGAAGAGGAGGACACCAGGAAAGAGAGCTTTGAGGCGAGTATGGCTACGACAGGTGCAGAGAATGAGTGCACGAAGAAACAAGATAGCGACCAAGGCCAGACCAAGGAGGATACCGGCAATGGTGAGCAGGCTGTCATTGGTACTATCGAGACTGAATTAATATCTACTGTGGACTCCGACACGAAACTACCTCAGGTACCGGATTCTAAGGAAAATGATGAATTTACTCACGGTAGTTCGGAAGCAAAGTCTACTCCGACTGCGCATTCGGCCCAAACAGATATCCCTGTGCAGCCCCCGACACGATCCAAGAATGCTCAAGCCAAGGTCGCCGACAATTCTTCTAAAGCTCTCACCCCTGCACCTCAAGCTCCAAAGGCCATAGTCCGTCCGGTAGGACCTGCCGCCAAACCTAGGGCTCATACCCAGCGGGGGGTTTCCGGTCCCGAAGATGACAAAGGCATCAAACCAGAGAAGGCCGCCAAGGCTGGCAGTGTTTCGACGGCCAGATTGGAAGCTTCAGCCCCCGGTGTTATCCGAGGTGCCCCCAAGCCTGACAAAACATCTATGACGAATGTCTCTATGGCACCTGGAATGACATCTGAGGCGGAGAGAAAGGCCTGTATTTCCAAGCCTAAGAGTGAAGCGTCTAAGCCCGGCTTGAAAACCAAGTCCCAATCTCAGAGAGGGAGACATGATTCCTCTGTCTCAACGTTTAAAGAAGACCATCCCAAAGTTACGTCTACAGCGGAGGGCCCATCGCCATCTCAAAACTTGCCCTCTACTGAGTCACCGCCCCTAGATGTAACCTCCTTAGAAGCTTCCGATGGCTCAGCCAAAACTGAGATCAATCGTGCAAAAAAGACTTCATCGACTACCATCACAGGGCCTATCAAGTCTAGATCGCCGTCGGTGCCTAGCGTGTCTAATGATCCTCAATTACCATCAAGGCTGAAGGCCTTCCAACTTGGAGATAAAACTGGCGTCTGTCTCGATGATAGTTCAGCTACTCAGGTTGCGGGGGGTTTGGGGAAGGGGGGGGCAACGTCATCTATTCCATCACTGACTCCTTATCCTTTAACTGAGGGAGAACCAACCGACAGCAAGCGTATCCAAGCCAACCCTGATGAGCTGGATGATGTGGATGTGTCTTTGAAGAACCAAACTGGAGCCCCCAATATCGATGAGATCAAGGGAAAGCCTGAAGGCGGGGGGCCCAAGGACGAGGAGTCTGGAAGTGAGAAGCTGGGCAATCACCCAACGACTTCTCAGGATGAAATCACTGGTTTTGAAGACAAAGAGCTAGATGCAACAGCTGATCCGGTAATCGCTTCAGAAGAAGCTGCACCTGGGGATAATGTTGGGGCTATGGAATCTGCAATTTCTATTAAGGCTCAAAGCACAGAAAAGCGACATACTGATGGGAAGCGACACAAAGGCAAGAAGAAGCATGAGGTCCCGGAAACAGATCGTCTCAAATCTACAAACCATCAGCCCTCTTTTGAGACTGCCGATGACCCTCAACCTATCGTTCAGCCTGCTGTCGAGACTAAGTGCCAGCCCGACTATCCTATAGCTGCAAAAGAATTACAGGTGTCCAGCTTGACTGAATTCTCAGTAAAGCCTGACAAGCCCAGCCTTCCTACTTCCACCCCAGATTATGCCATTATCACCAACTCCACAAACACCATAGACCAGGCTGCCCAGACCGATGAAGAGCCGCCCGATCAAGAAGGTCCTGGTGATGCAGGTGACTCTGGCTCACTCATTGCTGGGGGTCGGGGTAAAGAGAAAGCTATACCGATAAAGCTATCAAACAAGAATTCGTCAAAAAACGACCGTGTGGAAAATTGCATGGGGCTGATCGTCAAGCAGAACCAGGACACACAACAAAAGATCAAGAGAGGCGGCACCGATAGTCCGGCTGAAATGACCAAAGCACAACAGAAGAGGGCTGATAAAAATGTCGATGATACTCTAAACCAGACTGAAAAGGGACGAATTGGGGTTGAAAATTATGATCACGATGAGAAGAACACTACGGAAGCCCCGATATATATGTCCAAGACAGCCCAGAGAAAGGCCAAAAAGGAGGCTAGGAATAGGGAGAAGAAGGAAATAGAAGAACGGAGGAAAAAGGAAAGAGAAGAACGGAAGAAGGAAGAGGATGGTAGTCCTGGTCATAATCATGGCGATGATGGAGATTCCGGCCTCAGACCAAGTAAGGAAGGCGATAGTAGAAGTGGTGGAGTGTCTAGGGGTACGGCAGTCCGTAACGATGAGGTTGCTGATGACTGGGAAGCTACCGCTGACGCCGAGGAGAATGGGAAAGATAATGGGGTCACAGGTGAGAATGTGGACGGCCAATACCAACAAGCCAGTCACGGCATTGCCAATTCTGAGGCTCAGTCCACGGGGTCCAAGGGCGTGTCAGATACTTCTGCCGAAGCTCCTCAATCCACTCATGACTCTCAATCCACTTCGTTGGGTTCCAAAATAAAGTTGCTACAGGACTCAGATTCTATTCCTGGGCAAAATAACGATGGGGATGGCCAAGCTACATCCTCTTTGCCACTGAATATTGATGGCCAGCCTGGCCTTGCTGCTGGCCCTGAGACCACAGAAGAGGAAACTCGTGGTGGTTTAGAGCAAGATAGTCCATCTTACAAGAAGGAGGATTCAACAAACTGCCGTCAGACACAAGGAAGGAAAACAAGGAAGGATAAGAATAACAAGAACGGGAACTCACAGGGACCGGGACGAGAGCCGCAGGGTGGTAGGTTATGAGGTCTGAATACAAGTTATAGTTTCATTAAACTAACATGAAGTTGGTTTTGCAGCCAAGGGATATATTGCCCTGCCTAGTAATGTTTCGAACAACAAGTCGGGAGTTAATGATCGTAGTGGAGGTGGAGGCCGCGGTAGTGGCCGTGCTGGTGGTCGTGCGGGTCGACAGATTGCTACATCTCGGAATAGCAACATGTCACGGAAGTCTATTTCTCTGGGTACGTCGAATCCTTTTGATTCCTTGGGAAGTGGCAGCCCCTCCAAGTCTGACCAAAAGGACGACGAAGGCAATGACAGAGATAATCTTATATGCAAGTCACATTCTCGGAGTAGATCCACAAGCCCCATCCCTAATCCTCCTTCCAACACCGATACCTCTATAACTCAAGGAAATGCCCCTGAGTTTCTCGACAATGGGGTTAATATCAGTTCCAAAAAAGGTGAATTACAGTCTGAGTTGGGTCCGCAAAGACAAGCCTTAAAACCTGCAACTCCCGCTGTCTCCAAGGTGGTTGCTTCCACATCCAAGTTGGCTCATAGTAAGAAAACCACGGATGCTAGTAGTTCAGCAAATTCTACGATCAGTTCATCGGGTGTTCAGGTGGGACAGGCTGATGATGCCGGACATGTTGATTCCTATGAGAAAGCTACCCGGCCTGGCCCTACATCTGACCTCACTCGAGATCCCAAGTTAGACGCTATATCAGAAGACAGCTCTACAGTCATAGATCACGCTCCCTCCACTCCCGGCCTTCAACCTTCGGGTTCCCAGCCCTTGGAAACCCCAGCTGTTTCCGCCCTGCCACTTCCAACACCAAGCGAACAGGATGACATTTTCCCTTGTCCAAATAAGCCCAACGAGACTATGTCCACCTTGTCTACGACACGGGTTGGGTTAAGTAACAATGTTGATACTCAGGAGCCTTCACATGGCCAGAAAGAGTCTATCTCCGCCAACCCACCTTCAGATAAGGTTCTAAAGTGTCAAGATTCCATATTAAATATGATAACACCGTCGTTTCCTCCGACACCAAGTGACATAAACACGAACCCCGGGCCATTTCCTCGTTCGGCATCTCCTACACCGGCTTGCTACAATAACCCCAATGCGGATGCGGATACCCCAAGCCCAGACTTGGACCCGGGCCATTCTAAGACCACCAAACCAAGCCCTTCAACAATTACGGCCATAGCAATCAAGCCTAGGCATCAAAATTCCACTAGCTTTGGAGTGAGTCCTCTTCAGAAAGCCACGGCGATTCCTGGTGGCGTATGGGGCCAGTCGGCAGCAAATAATCGAACAGGCGCATCACTTTTCGGCCCTCAGACAAAGCCTCCAGATCAGACATCTGGCTCACAGCTTCCTCGATCCGGTTCTTCGAACGCTGAAACTATTTGGGGTTTCTCTGGTGATTTGTCAATTGGTTCCCAAACAGCACTACGCCCTGGTATCAGAGAGAGCACATTTCCTATTTCTGGCAACTCGCCGTTTATTAGCAAGAGTGGCATGATGAATACGCCAGTGATTGGCACAAGACGTAATAAGCAGTATGTCCCATTGACTAAGGGAAAACAAGCCGATATATTGTCCAGAACGCAGGAGGGGGATAGAGCCAGACTAAATGAGCTGCTCCAGCTCTCTGGTGATGATGAACTAGGCGATCATAAGGAACCTGGCTCTCAGTATGATGCCTGTGAGTCCAAGATAGCTTCAGTGGTTCCGGGAAGTGGAGATGATGTTGGCACGGATGTTCCCTATGAATCTGAGAATTCAGCCATCTTGAAGAATTCTAAACAGCTAGATATGAGGACAGCGGATATTCGGCCATATCAACGTGGGAATCAAAAGATTGACACTCCCGATGATCTCAGGGACGAACAAGACCTTAATAAGCCCCACGACGAAAGCAGCAGCTCTGATAGATATGACAGCGACAAAACGGAACGACAAGTAGAGTATACAGATCACAAGTTGTTGAGGAGTTTTCAGGATGAGGATGGGATGGTGGAAATCGCCAAATCACAAGATCAAAAAGATCCAAATTTAGGTAAGGATCCAGTATTTGATGACGGCCTCATCCCGCTTCCTTCTGAATCTGCTACGCCAAATGATCAGATACCTGATGATTCCTCCCTATCTACCTCTATCTGTTCAAATGTCTCAAATGCAAATCGTCCATCGTCTCAGGTTTCCATGCCCGGCAGTCAATCTTGCAATATTCACTCGGATACCGAAGATGTACCACATGATGGATATGGCCCAGCCGTCAATAGTCAGTCTACCTCTTCAGAATTCCCAGCCTACCCTAAGCCCTCCGAAATTCACCTTGGGGAGGGCGATGGTAGACATAATGTAGCTCAGAGTGAAGCTTTCAGTGAGCCAGTTTCATTTGTAAACCACGAATTCGAGGGAACCGGGACGGGGCAGCCAGTCACTTTTCATTCCACCAGGTCCCTCCGCACGCGTTCTGGAATCAGTAGGCCTCGGGTGCAGCCCTCATCAGCTCCCGCCTATATCCCCGCTAGCCGCCAAGTCTCAAGTTCCTTCCGGACCCCCGATAGCATTCCTTCCGCCCTAACCAAGCCCTACCATTTCATCACCCCCTCTAAACCTCACCAAGCCACTCTAGATCCTCCGACATCACCACATGACAAGAACAGCACGAAAGCCGTGAATTTTAACGCTACACCCGGTATTCCTCCCATCCCCCAAATCCGCATTCACCCCTCGCTATATTGTGTCCGCCTTCCTCTCCTTGGAGGTGCTCCCCCAAGCAAGCCCGGCGCTAACGTCTCCATAGCCGATAATCCCGATGATGGCAACGACATTCCTGAGCCCTCACATATTAATACCCCAGAGAGTAAGCAACACCAGTCCATGTCAACCCCGTATATTCCCGGAAGATTCCCTAGTTCCGACGGCCCGACAGCCTCGACACCAGAAAGCTGTGAACTGGTCTGTCGAAGCGAGCCAGAGACAATGGCGGTTGTTCCCGGGGCAAAACAGGCCTCTAATTTCTCGGAGTTACACCTGGTTGGGTATGTGAAAACTTGGGATTCGGAGCGTCCAGAGGAGGGCGAGAAGCCAAAGCACGAGAGGCTATATGATGAGCGGAAGGGTACAATGGGAGACGGGTGGCGAATGAAAATGAAGCGAGTGGTTAACGCAGATGAGATGGAGGGGCCGGAGACGTTGAAAAGGAGATTCCGTAAGAAAGAACGAAGAATGGTGGATGGCGAGATACGGGAATTCATCCACGAAATTCAAGTTTCGAGAACCTTGATTCCGGAGCGGCGCACAAGCAGAGACGGGGATAACGACAAAGAGAAGAAGAGGCAATCTAGTTTGAGGAGCCATGGACGAGAAAAGAGACCACGAGATGACTTGGATAGTATATTATCGGAACTCCCCATCAGTCCGGTCGACAAAGACCATACATGGTGGGAACGACATTGCGAAAAATCTACAACCGACCATCTCGTCCCTGTCGAACCCCCCTCGTCAACTCATCCCCCCAACTACGAGCGCGACTACAACCGCGAACGTGAACGTCGCCGGGCCGAACGCCGCATGGGCAGTGACCATGGCTGCGGACATCGAAGACACCGAGAGCGAGAACGAGAACGAGAACGAGAACGAGAACGGGTATCTATTAAGGAAGCCAGGGAGAATGAGAATGAAAGATCAAGCGGGGGAGAGGGAGGTCCACCGTTGACCTTGACTAGAGAGCAGTTGCGAGAGGTTATTTTCGGCGAGGAGAGGAGGGGAGATGGGAGAGGAGAGAAAAGTACGGCTAGTGTGGAACGAGGCAGAAAGCGACGAGAGAAGAGGATAGAGTAACTGAGTGGGCTTATGGTGTATTATTCAATAAAATTTCTAGTGCATTTTGTTATATCTTGATGTCCATATGGATTTATTATTATGTGCCTTTATCTCCAAGATGTCAGATTGTCCATCAACCGAGTACCTGCATCTTCGTCAACAAATGACGTCAGCCTGCTCTGTCCGTCCACTTGTGTGCATTTGTTCTACGGCACACGATATCCCGATCCGTCACTTCTGGCCCGCCCGCCCTGGATCGTGAGGGCGGCGAGCAAGGATGGTTCGGTATAAGTAAGATAAGGCCAAAGTAAGGTAAGGTAAGGTAAGGTAAGGGGATATAATAAATCTTCAAGCCAAGGAACAAAGAAAAAGAAAGCATATATTTCCTTAAGCGGATATGACGATGTCCGTTCTCGGAACCACGCCTTAAACTTTATATATTCATAATCACGTATGTTTTTTGTTGTGTGTTTTTTTTGTTGTTGTTGGTGTTTTTTTTGCCTTTATGAAACACCTACAATAATTTCAAACTAATCTCCTAAGTTCACTAACCATACCATCACCACCACTAACGACAACCCCAAACCCAATTCCCCGAGCAAACGCCTCGCATCTCCGAGAACTTGCTCACGCTTCCAGGGCCAGGATGACCCCGGAGCCTCGATATTCTAGCGACCTCCTTCCCACATTCTTGGGGGTTTCGATGGATTTTTAGTTTTGTGTGATAAATGTGGGTGCGGGGGGGGGGAGGGGAGGCCTTTATCGTGGAGCTAAAGATTCATGGGGAGCGATGTTGGCCGGTGGCTGGGGATGAGAGGGTGTTAGTTTATATCAAATGCTAGCTTGAAAGTCCTTATACGTATCAGCTCCTATCGAAATAGTAGATATTCCATACATGCAGCTGTTATCTCCCGTTGCATTATAACGATATATATGAACTCCTCCTCACTTTTACAAGATTATTCCTCTACCCGCAGCGTCTCATGCAGTAACCATTTCACAAACCCGGAGCATCCGTCAGGACCCGACCGGCACATCTCCTCCGTCCCTAATCACCCTTTCTCAAAGAAGAAAATCCCCACAAAAAAAACAAATCAGAGCCACACTATTACCGACCAATCGATCATCCTTCAAAAAGGAAAACGGGAAAAAAAAGAAAGAAAAAAGAAAAAAAATACATTCAATTATTCTTCCTAAACAATTCGACATATAAATATTCATGATTATCCAGAAAAAAAAACCCACCTATACTCCCCTTCCTTCCCAAAACAGCCACCGAGGCCCCCATGTCTCATTGGCCCACAAACCCCATCAAATCCCCACATCCACAAACCGAATAGGAAAAACACCACGCCAATGATCACACATCTTCTTACAAGTTTGACTAATATCCGTCATATATCCCTATACAGCAAACACGCTAGACTGCCTCAAATGGCCTCGACCTCACGCGACCACAACAGGGACATGAGCAGCTGGCTACCTCGAAGATAACAGTCTATTTTTTTTGGCTCAAACAGGAGGCGAATTTTATTAGTGATTGGATGGAGGGCTATTCGCTGACGTAATGACCGAAAGCATGGCCGAAAGTATGACCCTAACCCTATATACCACTATGCAACGGCAGAGACATCATGGTAACAAGAATTTCATTGAAAACGCTAACAAAAAACATATGAACATGAACGTAAACATCAACATGATCTTTGCAAAAGTCACAACAGAAGAAACAAATATGACCAAATGTACTTTTGAATTATTACATTCAATGATAATTGAATGAACAAAGTAAATAACAACACTATCGACAAAGACATCCATCTCGGATCTCCAGCTGTGTAAATGCCAAAACTATCAAGTAATAAAGGGATGTCCATCAAACCATAAATACCAACGCCAAAAAATAATAATAATAAAAAAAAAGAGAAAAGAATAACCCAAAAGATAGACAAAGAAATCATCCTAAATACAGCGTCTGTATCGCTATTCGCCAACAAGTATATGCCAATGCAAAATGTAATGCCAAACCCGCTATCAATCAATCAATTAATCGCTCGTAAAACCAAAAAAAGAAAAATCATAAAAAATATCGTGTGAACCTCGACTCACTCAACTCGTACCATCACCTCATGCCACAACTGCCGTAGGCACCCACCGCTCCGGCACACCGTCAATCAGCACTTCACACCCTCTTCCAGGTCGTCTCGGAGGCAAAGCCCACCGAGCCCTCCCAGGCACTGTCTCATCCAGCTTCCCACTTCTGCGCATTGCCATCTCCAAAACAGCAACCCGGATAAAATCGGGATTTTCGCGCATCTCCCGCTGCCTCATGGCCCCGGGAGGATATGAAAATGCTGTTTGCTTAGGAGACTGCGAAGGCACAGAAGGGCTACCAGATGCCGCAGGGGACGAAGGGGCCTGTTGGACAGTAGGGAGAGCCGAGGGCTTGGCACCAACGCGGGACTTAGAAACCTTGTAGGTTTGCATTTGGATCGAGGCAGTGTAGGTGCGGAGAGGGTTTTGGGACACGGCGGCGGGGTGGGGCTCAATACGAGCCGAGGACGTAGGGTTGAGGTAGCGGCGAAGGGCGGCTGAGGGCTCCTCGGCGAGCGGAGGAGGGCGTCTTTCGTCAGTGAAAGGGACTCGGGGGTCGATCGTGAGAATAGAGCGAGTAAGGAAGTCATCAGGGGGGATCGAAGAGAAATTGATGCCAGAAATCGTTTTGGCAGCGTTTCTGATAGCCCGAAGAGAGGCTGTCAAGTTAGACTTAAAGGCAGACTTGACCATCGAGGGGAAAGGGCTGGAGCGCTCAATCTTTTCCGTGTCCTCGGTAGGCTTTTCAAAGACGCGGAAGTCCAATTGCTCCATGGCAACAGCACGGGAGAGAGGATGGGCAACAGGCTGTCCAGGAGGGCTGGAAATAGGCTCCAAAGATGCCCTGGTAGGCCGTTGCTTGGGCTTGCGTGAGCGAGTCTGCCCACTAGAGTGAGAGGCATTAGAGTAGCCGCCCCAAGATGAGTCAACCGAAGATGGCGTCCCATAGGCAAATGAATCAGCCAAAGAAGGCATCGACTCCATAGAGACTGTCCGAGGTCCCAAAGCCGACCCCATATCACTATCTGAGACAGAGACAGGCGACTCGAGTTCACAATCAAGTTCATCCGGAGGTAGCAAAAGCATATCAAGCGGGCTCTTGCCCAGGTTGAAGCTAAGCTCAGTATCCGTGACTCTATCCATAATCAAATCAACCGTCAACGGCGGCTCCTTTTCCATCGACGGCTTACGCTGGTGGCGTGAGCGCCGGGGCTTTGGAATATCCGTCATGGCAAGAAGAGACATGACTGACTCGGGGATCGTATTGGGCGAGTGAACATCCTGCGGGCGAGAACGACGGGACCTTTGGCTGTCGGTAGACCGAGTAGACGACTGGCGTTTGACGGGCTTTTCCGAGGTACGTGGGTGCTTGTGGTGCGTGGAGGTCTTGTGGGGGATTTCAACGGGGCCAATGGTAGAGGATGACCGGGAAGAGGGCTTCATAATGAGGACTGGCTGGTCCGCATGGTGAATATCGCTCAACACAGGCATTTTGTTAGAGGACAGCAGTTGGGGCTGGGTTTTTTGAAAAGAGTTATGTGTTGAAGGAGTGGGCTCCGGTTGTTGAATTTGCTCATATCTTGATTTCCACCACCTGTTGAGAGACACTGACGATCTGGGATTCGTCGTCGTTGATGAAGAGCCAGTCAAGGAGGCCGAGGGCGGGCAGCGTTGAGGCGAATATATTGATGATGGAGGCGACGAATACGTACAAGTCGGAGTAATCGGTGAGGCCTCAGAGTCGGTAGAAGAGCTAACTGGGGAGTTGAAAAGAACAGCACGGCTTTTGTCGCTGGTAGTACTCTGTGGAGATCGTCTAGCTAGGGACGATGCTGAAACCGAAGGTGTAGAGGAATTAGAAGAATTGAAATTGTTGCTTGTTGCAAAAGAAGACTTTTGTGGAATATGTGAAGGTGATATAGACAAAGATGGAGTAGGATTAGATTGAGAATGAGACCGAACTTGAGCTTGGCGATTATAATGTGTAAACGAACTAGCAGACATCATGATGCCAATAATGGGCAGCGGACATTGCCCAGCCTATATAAGTCGAATATGGCAAAACTCGGCGTCTGACAACCAGTCACAAGCTACAAGGCCTGAAAGTGGTTGGCAGGGGTATGGTGTCTGACAAGTAAATAGCGGCGAAGGGAAAGGGAGGGCGTTAGCTACCAATAGGCAACTCCAGTAATTCAAAGGATTTTTTCCTTTTTTTTTTTTTTCTTTTAGGTCCTTTTTTTTCTTCTTATGTGTTGTCACAGTTTCTTCTTTGGGGCATCGCTGATTCGGCCGGCCGATAAAAGGACTGACTCGCTGTAACAAGGACAAGAGATTATGTTGCTGCAAGAGTGCCGTAGCGTCTGGCTTGCAGGAGGATCTTGATTAACAGATAGGAATATCCGAATGGTTGGAAAAGTCTGATGATGATATGCGTGTTAGTATTTTTTGTCAACTGGACCCCATGACCTGGCTGCTATCTTCATTTACGAAGAACCATCTCCTGGCTTCCAGTCTTCTAGTAGTAAATTGATATTTTAATAGAAGGCGGCAACCTGCAACTAGGGACCTCAACTAATCCAAGCACGCAACAACTAACTATGACGCTGTCTTCACTAACTCCAACTACCATAAATACCATAGAGTTGCAGCACTAAACACAGAATGGCATGGTAACTCGACTCGTCTCATCACAGCCAGCTGGCAGCTTGTATGGGCTTCTCCTAATACAGTATCAATCGTCGCCGCCTAATTCCGATTCGTAATAATCCGGCTTCTCTCCATATGCCCAGCTAAGCTTTTTGGGCAGCGTTGCAAATGCGTCACCGGCCTGTTACTCGTTTTGTTGGGCTTCCACCTACCTAATGTTTCTAGTACGTAAAGCAAAACCCAATACTGGACTTGCAACGCTCTTCTCCGTCCAAGTCTTGTTCCAAATGGAGACCAGGACCAGGGTATAGTAGACTCCGTTGCAACAGGGGTCGGCTTAGTTATGACTGTTGGACCTTGGTGAATGTGTCCTTCTCTGGGGGAGACGCTGGGGCTGGCGATAAGAATCCCTCTTAAACGCTGAAAGATAGGCTGAATAACCTTGCTGAGGCGCTGACGCTCTGAACTGGAATGCCCAAGATAGTGAGAGACCGCCGCCTACAAAGCGTATCGATGAACTGAATACGACACCTGGCTAAGGCTTAGGACCTTCAAACTTGCTAGCGCAACTGCTCACGAGGGCTGGACAACTACACTAGTAGGGGGGCGTGGAAGGAAGAGGGCGCGCAATCAACGGGGCGTGAGGCAAGCAATTTGATAGCACTTGGTGGAGATGACGTTGTCTGGGTGCTCTAGGCTGTTAGTCCGATTTCTGGGGTTGAGAAAGCACAACGGCAATTGGCGGTAATTCGATTAGGCTTATCGACCAAGCCACGTCCTGAACACGATAAAGGGAAACGCGAATGGAGTTGTAGTAATTGGAAGGTTGATGTAGAGGCGATATGCACGCAAAGATTGTAATTCGAGCAATCCAGTTACAGCTAAAGTGGTGCACAGTTGATAAAAACAGCACAAACCACAACAATATATATATTTTTTCGGCCGACTTGCGATGATGATGGCGAAACAAATGGGAAGGTCGTTGTTTGAATCTGGACAAGGGCAGATTATAGACGAGGACTAGGCTGGACAGTAGTGATAACGACTGTAGTGGACAGGCATACAAAGGGACCTTGGGGCGAAAGAAGCTATGATAAAGAATGGGCGTTTGATGGTAGCGAGGGGTCTGGTGATTATTTGAATGACGCAGAGGGAGATCAGAGAAGTAAAAACAGAGGTCGAGAATAAATGTGCGTTTATTGATCCAAGTTCACACCAAGCATAGATAGAAAGAAAGGTGTATCTGGCTTAAGGAGACGGGGTACGGCGTAGGATAGGTAGTTTATCTCGAGCGACGTCGTCCGTAGTGGGCTTGCAGAAATCGCCACCGATGGATATGAAGCAGCTGTCAAATGACTGGTTAGTAGGTGTTCTAGCGACGCTTTAAGAAGCTTTATGTTGGGGTGACTAGTGAAGTTGGAGCTAGAGTATTGAGGATGCAGTTTGTAGCGAATTAGGTCAAAGTGACTTACAGAGAGTGCTGTAATTTAGAGTGCAGATGATAAGGAACGCCTACGAGAGTGAAAGTGTAGATAAAGTGTATATTATGGGATAATAAATCTATAAAAGAAAGACGAAAAAAAAGCACTATGGCTCAATCGACAAAAGCATTTAGAATAGAAGAAAGAGATCAAGACTGTCAATTATGTGCAAATTTGGGGAGAAATTTCGGATCTGAGACTAAAGGCAGACCCAGAAGATTATACCTACGGAAGTCACATACATCAGATCACACTTTCATATCTGTTGGATCAAGATTCAGCCAGCGTCCTCCTTCAGTTTTTAGCTGCATTCTGTTCCTAAGCTCCTACTCTGTTCACACAGGTAAGCTTCTATCAAGTAACTTCCTGATAACGTGATGATGTACGAGCGGATTGGTCATCGTGATTAGGCAGGCACGCAGTTTCAGGAAAGACAGTAGCTCTGGAAGGAGGTTTTGGCTATTACGCGGGGTGGGAGAAATGATGATGGTTGGATTTACAGGTGACATGAACCGATGGAGGAGCCCAGAGAAGAGACTAAAGTGAGAAGAATCTTGGGTTGGCTTTCGGGCGTGGGGGAGAGGGGGAGAGAGAGAGATTATTTGTTTTTCTGTTTAGTTAATTTTAAGGGTGCATAGGTAGACCTGAGTTGGACGGGGATGATAATTCAACGTGCCAGTTCGATCACGAGGAAGTAATTTGCTTAGGGAATATGTTGTAGTAAGCAGATACATGATAGAGTATATCAAAGGGGGTGAGGTAATCAAGGTATTTGGAAGTGAACAAGGGAGACCGTTGATAAGCCGTCGGTGATCTGAGTTCTCCGTGAAACGCTGCTATTGTTGAGATACGATATGTACATGCATGTGCATTTATGAGGATGCACTTGTAACTCGTTACTAGTGGTCGATATATTCAAACAAAGAGAGGCGATATATATCATAATAATCAACCAAAAACGGCCAGTTGTAATAAACATAGCCTTTGTGCATAATATGGCACATGATATCACCAAAAGCCAGCAAATAAGCCGCTGGCCAAGCTCTTATCAGCTTGTGTTGCCAAGTACATGCAGGCCGGCGATAAGCACGCCTGGGAACTCTACAGCTAGAAACCCTTAACACGAACAAAGCCAACCACCCCAAACATGTAGCCGACAACAGGTAAGTAGCCGATAGGCTCTCTCAACAGCTCTTCTGTTTAAAGCACTTAAGTCTCTTGTATGTAGCAATTTGGGCACCAATCAATCCTTCCGTCCCAACCCAAGGGTACTTCTATATGGATACACTACGCGATATCAGCAACTCGTGACGCCACCTCATTCTTGATCACCAACTCGGATTACAACACATTCTCGAACCCGATGATCCCTTCTTACCGTTCCCATCTTCCCGCCATGATCTCCTCAGCAGACAAAAATAATCATCCCACCGCTGTCACCCTGCGCTACCTTGATATCCCTCTTCTAGATAACACATTTTCTCTATGCCACCTTCCTCTCATCCTCAGCATCATCACATTGGGACAGAGACTCCACCTCACTACTTGCTCGGCCGAACCATGAAGCAACTAATGAGGCCAGCCGAAGCAAGCAATAGCGTTAGAAACAACTAAACAAAGACTCTTTCATATCCGTGCTGATGTATGTCCCTCTGTATGGCCAGTTTGCAGCTTTGAGAGGAAACTTGCGGCGGCTGTAACATAGATATGAAGATAACGATGCAGCTCACGTAAATCCTTTTCCAATGCAGGCATTTGAGTGCGACTTGGGCTATCTACAGCGAGATGAGGAAGTTGTTTCAAGGCAATACAGAGAGAAACAAGCGCCCGACAGTGGGTGCCACGACTGTCTAAGAGTCACAATCCAGTGGTTATTTCCAGACCATAATAATTCGCCCGAGAGAAAGAGAGCTAGAGAGAGAGAGAGAGAGAGAGAGAGAGAGAGAGCCATGTCGCAGGTTTTTGTGGTATATTGGTAGGCCGTCTTGGGGGGTGCTTATCATCATTGAGTGGTCATGTGTCCTTGGCTGATAAGCACCTGAAGTCGTTCGCTGCACGCGACCAAGATTAAAAGGAAGAATTAAACTTGGAGTTTAAGATTGTGTCGTCATAATATAAGGAGAATCCTAGCTAGGTGGTGTTAATATTACATTCGCACTAGCTGTAAACACTGTGTTAATGCGGAGAGACGATGTTCTTATCTACTAACAAATCCGGTAGATATTCTACAAGATCGCCACAGCTTGTTTTTGGGGATATTGTATAGTTGAAGAATATCATGAAACGGTAGCAGTTACAGCAGAACCCTGATATGCGCAGAAATCGGCACGTAGAACCAAGACTCCACAATATGAGGAACATTGCAATCAATCATGTGCACACTACCAACTGTTGTACAGGAGATTAATCTCTAGGAAACAAGCCAGCGAATATCACTGACTAGAGACAAGAAATTATCCTCTAGAATTCACTAATTTCCCCAAACCCCATACTATCAATTAATTAATCAATCAATCAATCAATACCCTGCCAACCCATGATATCATAACCACGATCCCCCGATTCCCGACCTCCGCCCCCGAAAAATGCTCCCCGAAATCGCCAAGCGATGAACAGCCAACTCCACATATTATCTCTCGAAAAGTACCTGTGACTTGATTCCTAACCGTCTCCACAATACAAGCTCAAGTACCTGTGACATGGTCCCCTTCCTTCCCCTCTCCAGGGTTCCTTACCTTCGCAGAATAACAATAAAACCGCAAAGAAAAGAAAAGAAACAGAGCACATTAGGCAAGAACGGAGCGAGAGAAGAAAGGGAAGGTGGAAGATGGGGTAAGGCACGTGCATTTGGCCGTGGGTTTTATCGTGAGTAAAATTTCACTTTGGAGGCAGATGAGGGCTTGATGGAATATTTGTGGGTAGCTTGGCTGGATTTTGGCTAGATTTACGGGAGACGGGATAGATCTGGGCTGATGCGAGATTGACAGAAGAACAGACGATAGGCCAAAAGAGCAAAAAGGTACAGACAGACATTACCTACCTCACAAAACAGCCACATCATCTGTCAGTCAAATAAGTAAGAAGTGGTAACGAGAAATGGTAACGAACCAGCTGTCAAAAATGCCCATTCACCAGCCCATCTCCAACTCGCTGGAGTTCTCCAACCTCCATTCTCCCTGAAATTCAACCTTCAATCTGTCCTTAATTGCAATCTTCAGCCCCGAAAATAGATAAGCATAACCCCGAACCACTGTCCGCCCCAAGCTCCCATCACCAACCGTCAATCCCCTTTGCTCGAAGCCGTCCATCCATTGACAGCGGGAGGAGAAATAGAAAGAGAAAAAAAAAAAAAAGGCCATTGTTATCATTTGTGGGGATCCCACGGACATTTCCGTGAACCTTTGTGGATTCGGGGAGATGGAGCTCGGAGTAATCCAAAGAGAGCCGTGAGAACTGAAAGAGGGAGGTGGTTATGGCGATGGCCTGGGGTTGTCTGGGGTTTCCAGGACGTATCAAGGACAACTGGCGACTAAGGGATTAAACGTGTTGTGGCTCTGGAAAACAAAAGGTCATGATACATCATGAAGCATGTCGTTTCGCTTGGCTTACTTGGCTGCCCTATCCCCTGTGAAGTCAAAAGTTCAATCATGAAATCTCTTCAGCCTCACAGCATCTCGTCAAATACCAAACTAAGCCAAATAGGAAGGTCTCTCACATCATGCATCCAGAAGCCAAGTCCTTGATGCAGCCATATATACTCAAATGCTATTGAATTCGAACCTCCCCCAGCAAACCTGCATGCGCCAAAGAAGCTCCATCCCAGTATCGCCCCCATATCGTCTCATCTCCTCCGCCCAATCCACTCCCGGCTTAATCTCCCCTGCTCGGCACCGCGAGGCTTCCATCGGAACAAATCCTCACCACTCCCCTCCCCGCCGACCACTACAACCTTCCCATTCCATCACCAATCTCCATCCCCTTTGGGCTTCCCGCCTCATATCACTATCTGGACCGGGCCCGTCAGCTACCAATCACCTTCATCACAAAGCCAAACTCATCAACTCCTCACCCATGGCACCACTCCCCATTGTCCAAGCGCCATATCGGAATCCCCTCACCTTAGCCAACCTGCATTCGCTCCACCTATTTGTCTATCTATATCCAATTCCCTCCTTCCCGCCCTATTGCCGTCAATGATCCATTCGCACGTACATCAAGACGATTTTGCCGACGGCACCAGGTAACTTGAGAGGAGTAGAGACAATCTCAGAAGGAGGAAGAGGAGATTGGGGGCCAGGGAGAGAGAAGAATGTAACAATATATGTTGGTATGACGTCAATAACTAACCCTAAGCATTCGTGATTATCACCGTCATTTATTAGTGTGGAAGGTTAAGTTGTGTCGTTTAGAAACAAACACGTGATCATGACAAATCTATATCTCAACATGAATCAATTTCTATAAAGAACAATACAAAGAGAAGAATCCAATGAACCAATAAACCACCAAACGCCCACACACAAAAAGAAAACAAAAATCTATCCAATAACAAAAACAAAATAAACAAAGTAAAAGCACCACCATCCATCTCCCTTATTACTGCTCACTCATCGTCTTCACCAATTGACTCCCATCTACAGCCTCATCGCCGCCTACTTCCTCTTCAACCTCATCCTCCACCAAGAACATATCCTCCTCCCCATTTCCTTGCTTCGTAACCCGTCCTTTAAAGATAGCCTCTGCCCGTCCCATCCCCGTTCCTTGTTCTTCTTCCACCACCCCATCCGGCCCAAACGGATCCTTAGACGAATCCACCACTGCACTCAGCGGAACCATCCCTGAAGATGGTGCATTAAGCCCCGTACCCAACTTTGCAAATGCCGACAATGCGCTCAACTTCTCCCGGAACTTCCCACGCTTCCTCGGCTCCTCGGGGTGCGCTGGCGGCGGCGCTAAGCCATTACCATGTTCATGGGGGTTGAAGCCCCCGATGATCAGGGTAGTGCTAGTTGCAGCAAACGGGTTGTCGCCGACAGCCAAATGAAAAGGCACCGGCGGAACTGGCGGATGGTCACCACGAAGACCTGTAGGTGTCTCCAAACCGGAGCTTGTAACTGGTCTTTTGGGTGTTAGGTCACCGTCAGCTCTTTTCTTGCTCTTCATTGACACCGCACCGCCCGAAACGTTCCTCGAATGTCCTGACAATCCCGAGAACAAAGACATGCCACCTCGAGACCCAGGTCTCGCCTCATGCGCCGAATGCAGATTCCTATTTGGCGAGCCAGATCCACTAAATGGATGGCCTCCCGGCGTCAAGTTCGGGCCAAACCCGGTTTGCTGCTGTTGGTGTTGTGGAGTAGCTCCATGTCCAGTCTTGCCGGAGTGAACCGATGACGACCGCGAACTAGAACGGGGCCGGACACTACGGTTTGACGACCGGATACTCCGGGGTGGTGACCGGGAAAAGTCAACGGCGCTAGGCACGCCAAAGACAGACGCCGCATCATCCGAGATGTTGTGGGTACTTTCGGCAGAGCCACCGCGAATTGATGCCGCACCAGACGTAAGATGTTGTCCGCTAAATCCCGGCATAAGACCACTGGGGATGGAGTTATTCTGCGCTGCAGCCTGCGAGAGGATAACAGAGGAAGAGGCGTTAATAGGCACATTGGACTTTGCCGCTTGTGGAGCCTCCTTTGGCCGGTGGCGAAGCTTGTTGCCAATGATGGCACCAGTATGCCCGATAAGGGCGCGGATCACGGATTTCTTGAGGGCCTCAACGAGATCAAGGTTCGACCACGTCTTGTTATGCCATTCAATCTGAGGCATACGGAAAACAAGATCATGTACATCTTCTAGATTGCGAGAATCCTTGCCCTTGTATGACAGACAAAGAAGTACAGAGGGCACATTGATATGCGCAAACGCCATAAACTTGTTAGCGCGCGCCATCATCTTGGTCACATCATCCGAATGCGACCCTCTTCTTCTCCGTCGCCGTCTTGATGGTCTTGAGCTAGTCGACTCGCGCCTGCGAAGCCCGAACCTAGATCCACCAGCGCCATCGCCACCTGCGTTCATGCCAGCGGCTGCTGGGACAGGTGGGCGCATAGTGGCACTCCGAATCAAAGCACCTGGCCTCATCGATGGGGCGACCGACGGTGCAGTGCTCCGCAGCGACTCATTAGATGACTTCTTGGTCGGGATCCGTAGAGTGTTGCTTCGCAAAAGAAGCCCTCTAGCCCCCCCAGGACCACCCGCTGCGCCGGTCCTAATGCTGACTGACTTCTGACCTCTCCGGTGGCCACCAGCATGCCGAGCACTGTTAGCAGCAGCCGCGGGACCAGCACGGTGCCGGTCATGATGAGAGTGTGTGACTTGCGCCGAAGACGTCATCGTTGGACGCAATCTCAGTTCTAGTGAAGCCGCCGAAGCAGCAGGATCGCCCGTGGTGATATAGGATGTTGGTCGAGTTTCCTGATCCATGTCGCCTTCACCATCAGTCTCGGTGTCTTCGTCAGAGTCGCCATCGTCTTCATCACTAGCGGTGCTTTCAGAGCCGTCACCATTTCCATTGCCATTGCCATTGCCCCGCTTGATGATAAATGGCGAGGCATCCTTGGGCGAGTCATTGTCGTTCATGCCGGGGAAGATGTACTCCAGCAACTTCTTGCCAACATGTTTCTCAAGCTGAATGCGCATGGGGAATAGGTTGACCTCAAAATCCTCCATAACAGTGATACCTGCAATAGCCTCCAGCATGTACCAGTAAACTTGAATCATCTTCTGGCCCTGGAATAACGGAGCATGCTTGACATCCCAATACGGTGAAATGATTTCAGGGTACAGAGCATTAGGTAACAAGTTCAACCCGAGAATCTTCCCGACTTGAATGAGGTTGTTGTGACTTCCATCAGACTTATCGGTTCGGTGATACTCAACATCCCTCAACTGCAACTCCACCAGCGGTTCGTTTGAATCCTGTACCAGATGCCACACAATGTCTCTCGCAGCAATGCTCCATCTCAACAACGGCGTGCTCGCGTGACTCCCCGTCAAAGCATCATGTTTTCTCTGTGATGAGGTAATCGCATTCATCATGAAGAATAACTCTTCTTCGCATGCCGCTAGATCTTTAGCCAATGCTAACCGATCCTTTCGCAGGCTAGCTGGAGACGTCGGTCCTGATCTCGGCCCAGGGCCTACACCGCGGGGATAGGTCTGGAAGTGTTGACGAATGCTCTCCAATTGGCGAATCCGTTGCTGCATCTTGCAAATCATCTCGGGAATGCCACTGAGATCAGAGAAATCCGAAGCAAGCATGATCTTGACGAGGCGCTCACTGCGAATCTTCTCCGTAGGCTCGTTGTACATGAGGAGATCAAGAACAATCACATACATGGCATAGTACTGAGACGAGTTGCAAAGTGCTCGGGCCTGCGGAAAGTCAACCCAAAGATGGTCCATTCGGCTGTCCTTCTGTCCCTTCTTGTCTTTGGCATCGCCAGACTCTGAAGAGGTATCTCCAGCAGCACTGGAACCCGTGGTGTTGCTACCAGCAGTCCCAGCCCGATCATCTGGCGACTGCTCATTGTCTACATTGATCTCATCATTGTACTTGAGACGCAACGTATTGTACTTGTCATATCTCAGCATACCCGAAGTCTTCTGTACAACTCGCTTGAAGCCGAATGGGTCCGTTTCAAAGTCAAACATAACCTCCATGGGCACCCAAGGTGGCCACATGGAGCCCAGGGGCGCGCCGTAGGATGATCCACCATAGGCCCCCATAGCTACCAAATCCGACCGCAGGAACCACTTACGATGCGTGACGAAGAACTGAGTGCTATCCATGTTCACCAGGAATCGCCGCTGGACCAGCCCGGATACTTCATCGTTGAGTCTGCTTTGATCCATGACCTCAACAACCTTGAGCTCCATTCCCTTGGATGTTACAAGCACCACGTTCTTCTGGTTCTGATCACTCTGCAATTGGATCTGCGGCGCAATCAGTCTCACATGGTAACTCTTCTTGGGAATGAATCCAGCCGAGATACCTGACGTAAGATCAGATGAACAAGACGATCGGCCATGCTCGTCATCAGCACCCGCAAAGAATATAGAATTCGTGTTAGAATCTCTCCGAATCCCCTTCAAGGATGCCTCACCTGATGCCGTAACCGCTCCTGATGAGCTATGGTTTTGTGATGCAGCAGCCGTTCCTTCGGATCCTCGAAGTTCGTTCATGACTAGATCTCGCATGCTCCCGATACTCGTCGCATGCCCGTGACCTTGGCCAAATGTGCGAGTACCCGGTGGTCCATCGATAGGCGACTCGCCCAAAAACCGACGGCCGTCCTCCATAAGACGACGCAAAGCCTCATCAGCATCGGGCGGAACAAGACCACCTGGCATGGGAGCGTCTGTCTCGTGCGTAGAATTGGCCTTACCAGCAACATAAGCTGGGACAGTAGCCGTTCTCTTGGGCGCATGGAACTTAGCACGCTCCTGTTCGTCAACAATGTCCAGAATGAACTTGACTGCTGGACGCGAGACGTAGTAAACAAGACCTCTCCGCAGGGAGACTTGATCAAAATATCGCAGCACAATGTTACGGAGCTCGTTGTTCCACTTAAAGTGCAAATTATGGATAACGAAACGGTTGTAAAAGTCGCTTTCAAACTCCGCGCTGGTTGGCAACTTAATTGACGCTCCATGCGGCATCTCTGCAGACCCATTAGAACTCGCGCCTGTGTTCGATGACATGTGACTATCAAAGGATTGCGCGGACACTGACGGAGCACGCACCGCCAGGCCCCGGAGCATCTGCTCCAAAAAGGCCTTCTTGTGCTCAAGAATCAAGCCTTGGCGGTTCAACATGTCAAGCTGGGCCAGAGATTCAGCATCATGGTTGCGCTGCGCTGCCCGGACTTCTGTATCGTGGACAACAAGCTCGTGGCTCTCCATTTGCAGGTGAAGCTGGCTAAGGCGATCATTGACCAATCTCTGCTGAACACGGCGTGGGTCATCATCATAACTCATGATACAGAAATGCGTCGGCTCATTGCCAAATGGACTACTCCGCTCCGGATCACCCGAGATACAACCACCGATATCCGTCTGCCGAAAGTATGTCAATCTCGGCGAGAATGCCAACGGCAGAATCTTTGTATCCAAATTCCTCTCCGACGGTAAAATCCAATCCAGCTCTACAAAATCGTCCATGTCAATCCACGTCATATCATTGTCTGGAATTGTAAACCGCGAGTTATCAGGGCCATCGTCCTCCTTATCAGACAAGTCATGCTTAATTGAGGAACTCGCGTCATCATCAGCCAATGAAAGAGCATCCGCCACACTGTTGGCACCTCCAAAAGACCCAGATCCGGGACGCTCCGCCCCACGCATTTGCGCCGAGACGGCGCGAATGTCGGTACTAACGAGATCAAGTTGGGCCGCGTGGATCTTAATTCCACTGGTTCGGGATTCGGTGTCGTCCTTACTCCGGGGCTTCTGGCTGTTCGGCATCGTGTTGAATTCTTCGCGACGCTGATGGAGATCAAGCATAAAGCTCTCGAAGCGAACCTTGATACCGGTAGCCATCGAACCTTCATCCAACTCTGCATCTGGATCCTTGTGTTTATATATGTGTGTAAGAAACAGCGGAGCCAGCAGCAAATTATACTTTAGAGTTGCCAAGTGGCGACCAAACTTTTTGCTGCCCTTCTCACGCCCAGGCCACAGATTACCCTGGCGAACCGGAAGAGACATCGGACCACCGAAGAGGGAGACCCATTGATAGAAGTGTGTGAAGACACGAGGCGTCATGTGGACAGTATTGTAACTGCGAGACGGCTGGGGGTTGGACGCCATCCAGTCGCGGTCCACGGGGGCCCTGACAGCAATAGATAAGTGAATATGTGACGACCTAAAACCCCTGAATGCGTCATAACATAAGCCTGTTGTAGGATCCGGGAGCGCCTTACTGGGCTCTCTCAACACAACATTGTAATGGGGGCTGAAATCAAAGCTTCGCTTGCCATTGACAATGGCCTGTTCAAAGACAAGACCGATCAAGAACTGTACCTTTCCTCCAAGCTTCATGACAACCTTTTGAAAATCTTGGCTATGGAAATGTGCCGGCTCGCCGGGAGACATAGGACTATCATCCTCACCGTTCCGGCGCATCCATATCCGCTCAAGTTGAGCATAATCCGGGATAGCAATTACATGCTCTCCAGAGTTAACCGTCATGAACCTCTTCGGATCATCCTCGGCGTTCAGGTTCAGGCGAACATCGTTCCGCCAACACATGAGGAAGCCAGCACCCGGGCCCATCAAACAGTAAGGATCCCGAGTTCCCTTGAGAGCCAAGTGAACATCGCCATCGCCACGCCACGCAATATGAATCCTAGAGTGGAAACTAAGGCGAATCTTGTCCCAGAAGCCAACACGTTCCGAAGGATCCAACTGCGGCTTCGTAAAAGTCTCGATTACCGTCATCATATCCTGAATTGCTGGCTGGTAGCAAGGTCCCCACGTGATACGAGTCGGCAGTGCCGTGTTAACATCGACTTTCATGTGCGAATAAGTCTTAACCGCACCAACGGTTCGCCGAATCTCAAGCTGATATCCTGGTGAGCGAACACCGTCAAAATCAGGCTCCGATGGCTTGATCACGTCAACCTTAACAGCCCGCATGGAATCATGGCCGCGATACTCCTCTGCAATGACAAAGTCGGTACTCAAAGAAAAAGCAGCCTTCTTGGTCGACTGGCCGGGCTTCAGATGCGGAACATGAATAAATGGCAGCGGATAGTCGCGAAGAGAGATTCGAGCTTCGCTAGTCTCAATACAGACATTCAGTGGAACTAGTAGTGTATACTCAGTGTCATGAGGAATCCCTTTGCCCACTTTGTGCATAAATTCTGCCAGTTCGCCCAATGGAAAGGACGGCTTATCAACAGTGATTTGCAAATCTGTGAACAACGCCGAGGCCAAGGCTGCACGGTCTGGAACCTCCAAGATCGGCTCCGAGTCCTCCAGGCCATCCGGATGTGTCTCGGGCCCCCAAAAGTCGCTCCGGAATTCCCGGGTCTGCGCCTGCGAGACAGCACAAGCCCGGTCGATCCGACGTTTCCAGCTTGTTGCATGAAGAGAATCCAGCCGGGCGCGAGCTTCTGAAATCTTGAGACGTGCAGCTATGTTTGTGGTGAGACACGGCGTGTTACCTTCCGGATCGTAGGCGGGGCCACGAGTAAAGTTGCGGCCTGCAACACGATGAGAGTCCGCTCTTTTGCGAGCTGCGGCAGAGGAACTGACTGTTGTACCAGTCGAAGCCTGGTTTTTCTTGTGACGATTACCCTTTGTTTTCCGAGACTCTTCTTCATGAATAATCTTGGTCTTGACACGGAAAGCTTCTTCCCGAGCTAAACGTTGTAACTGTTCAACCTGACCAGCCCGGTAGATCATACCAAGCTTCCACTCAAACACACCATCTTCAATCTCAAACAGAAACGCGCGAGTTTTAATCGATATCTTGGGTGGTACCTTGGCAGCTTCTGGGCCCTTGTCGAAAGGAAAATCATTGCGGTCCGTCTTCATTCTGTAGTGTAGCTGTTGAACACACTTCATGGAACTAACAACGTTCTCGGTAATCTTACTCAACAACACTTCATATGGAATCGCCAACCGGATAGCCTCAGCGTATATTTCAACGGCCTTTTCATCGGAGAGAGACGGCGTAGTAGTGGTCTTCCGCCGGTCTTCCCGATAATCAACACGTGCGGCTTTAACACTGAGTACCCGAGACCAAACAGTACCCATCCGGGGTGAATTAACGCACAAACGAATGAGGCGAGACGAGAAATAGGGAGCTGCCCACCGGTGGCGTCCAACTTCCACCCCGTAAACTTGGAGAAGCATGGCTGGGTCATCAGGAAGCTCTGCCTTGACCTGCAGAAGAGTGACAGTGGCATCAAAGGCAACGAGCTCGGGTGCATTGGGATTGACGAACATGGAGCTCCGCCGAAGGGAAATATTCGGAGGAGACTGAGGAGGTGAAAGATAATCAAGATCTGGACCCATCAGGCTAATTTCAATATCGCCTGCAGTGCCGTCTTCTTCAATGTCGGTATCTACATCGCCAGGCATAGGAGTGAATGCCTTCTTAAGTACCATAAATGCGATGCCCACGGCGTAATGACGATATAACGACCAGTTTATCATGATAGCACGGACATTAGCCTGTATATGGAAGACTGGACCCTGAGTGTCACTGGTGGAAGAAAGAGAAATCTCTGCTCTGGGACAGCTGATGAAAGGTTGAATCTCAGTACGGTCTATAGACTCAATGATGAAGGATTCAAGGCCCTTGATATGGAAAGCCAGACGCCGACCATCTCCGGTCAGACTTCCAGACTTCTTGCGAGGGGATGCCGACATAGGAGCCTTCAGGAAGTCAGTATCCGGAGTCATTGATCGTGATCTTGTTCTACGGCGAGAATTTCTACGCTGTAAACTATCTAATCTTTGAGCTCTATACTCAGTGGTGAGGCAGTCAAGCTGAATACTGATCCCCCGCGTCTCATCAGACACAATAGCATCAGTCCCGGCTACTTCCATACTAATATCAGTCATTTGCACCTGGAAGTGAAGTAGCCATGATGGCATCTTGCGCAAGAAGTTTTGCTTTTGCGGCTTCCGCTTCGGTTTGCGGGTTTTATCCTGCGCCTGTACATCTTGACGCAGTTGATGGACGATTTGACGGAGACCCTCAATGATCTCTGGACGAACCATTTTTATAGTGGAAGTCTGCACATTTCCAGATGCCACCACGTAAACATCCGGGGCTGCAGATAGCTGCATTTTCAGATCAAAAGCCTCGGTTTGTGTGAGATCTAATCGCTCGCCTTTGACGGTCTGGTAATATAATTGGTGGGTTTGAAGGCGCATAGTACCAGATAGCGAGTAATGAAGCTCCTGGACAGCAGAATGGAAAGACTCAATCTCCAATGAGATGGACGATATTGAGGAAATAATTAAGTCTGATTCGTCTCCCTCCGTTTTATTCAAAGGCGCCAATGAGATACGCATGACTGGTTCATGCATTGAGAACTTGATGTTCGCCTTTGGTAACAATCTAGAAATCAAAAGGTGGTGTTCTCTCGTGGCCTCGGTCATTGGCAAGGATGAAACTCTGTGAGCTGGCTTCTTTTTTGGCTTCAGCAGCCGGATAAGAAGTGGGATATGATGAGGACTCAGATCAACTGACGGGGAAGTGATGACTGAGTTGGCGAATAGGATATTGGTGTTGCGCTCCTCGGGACTACCTTGCTTTACGAGCTCTACCGTCTTTGAGGGTAACGTAGTCTTCATAGTGGTAGTGGCCATTGGGATATACACCAGCCTCTCATGTTTGCCCTTCCCATCATGAAGACCAACAGATATAGACAGGGCAGCGCCAAGGGCCTCATGGGCAATATCGTTGCTCGCAAAATACATGCGATGGGCTGGGGATCTCGGATCTAAGCGGTGCAAGTCGATACCCACTTCCTTCATAGACACTGTTAATGTCAGTGGTGGTGTTGAGTTAGCCACCGGCTTCTTTTCACTTGGCACAATAATGTTTTCTGAGCAGTCATCAGATGCCGCTTTCTTGGACAGTGCAACGTAGCTAACTGCAAATTGCACCTCTTTTATACCGCGAAGGGTCGATGTAACAAACTCCTTAGAATCCGCAATAGTCTGCATCAGATCCTTATCAACTGATGAGTTGAAAGTCGGCATTCGCGTTGGCATCTTGGGGAAAAACCCATCTTGGAATGCCTCATCCAAACTCGGCCTATGGGCACCCGGAGTAGCAGCCTCTTCAGTCACGACCGGAATCGTACCATGAAGACCAGAACCCACACCCAGAGGAGTAGTTACACCACTGGGGGCAGCAGAAGGGGAAACCTTCTTAAGGTTTGCCAGAGCCAACACAATATCATCATATGGTATATGCACACGCCCTAGCTTTAAGGCAACAGAGGCATCCCGCAGACCGTCCAGCGACTCGAACAAGAAGCCGTGAATATTCAGTGTAGCGTTATCCACGATATCAATCGACTCCTTACCCTCCGCCGTGAACAAGACACTGCGCAATGACATACTCCACTCCGCCTGTTTTTTCTTAGTAGTTGGGTCGGCCTTAGTGTTGAAGAAGCGCGTGCGGTCCACCAACTTGCTCCGGGTGTCAACTGCTATACTAAAGCTACCAAATTGCACGTTGCCAACTCCCACCATATTGACGCTGGAGTTAGTAGCTACAACGTCAACCATGCGCAACCATTTGACATTGCGATGCAGTTTCTTGATGCGGTCCTTGAGCTTCATGAGCTTCTCCCAAGTCTTAGATCGGCCATCATCCTCAGACATAGATGGCTCCGTAGGTGATGCTAATGGAATATGCTGGGGAGCCGGTGGTATGCTCAAAGGGTCGGTCGGGTCAATGGGAGATGTAATGTTGTCTCCATTGCGAGTGATACCCGGCATAAGAGAAGGTGCCGTCAATTTTGGAGTTGGTTTCTCGGTTGATGCTAGTAAGGGCGCAGATTCGGGGTTGGGATATTTATTTTCTTCCAATGTTTTGGGAGAAGCGTCAATGGCCGCCGGAGCAGCTTCTGTTTCTCTCTCTGGCGCATCGGGGCCACTGCCAAGAGCTTTGGATTTCTTTTCGAGTAATGTGTGATTTATAGTAACGGCAAATTCGTCAATAATAATGCTAACCCAGGTCGGCTGGGCAAATGTTGGCCGATGCACCGTAAACCCAAGGCCCCGGATATCAATATGAATACCATCGCGCGGTGACCATGATATTCGGCGCAGAGATAGGTATCCTAGTCGTTGTATAGAAACCCCCGTGAGGACTCGGATCACGGCAAACAGCACAAACGAACACAAGTAGAGCAACACGAGGACACCAAGCACAAAAGTCGGGTTAAACAGCGCCATTGTGGCGGGCTGCGGCTTCCGGCAAGACTAGGATCGGGGTATGGAGCGGGAATGTGGGTGGTTGCGATGCGCTGCGGGACAGCAGTGCCGTGTTAGTCGGGATTTTTTGAAAAGGGAGTACGTGGGGTGGAGGGTGTGGATATAGGCTGTGGTGGTAGCAGTTGAATTCCCGGCTTACGGAACATCGGCAATTCGGATGTTGAACACAAAGTTCCGAGGGACTGGTTTACCACTCTACTTGATTTGATTACCACTACCTGTGGACTCGACTCCAGAATTGAGATGATGGTACACACCTTGTGAGTGATTCTGCTTATGCGCTCAGTAATGGAGATGCAGTAGCGGCGCTCTGCCCCATGGCGCCTGGAAAACTTCGAGGCGGATTTCGAATGACAATTGGGATGTCGTGAGTAAACCTAGAGTCCCAAATGCAGGCAGTATATACAAGAAAAAAGTGGCAAGATCGCCCAGGCTCGCGATGTCTGAAGCGGCCGTTGGCTTGTCGATGGAATTTGATGCGAGGGGAGACTGAATTATGTATGCGTGATGGAAATTGATGGCGAATTAATCGGGGGCATTGTTATCAAGCAGGTAAGCCAACTGCCAGATCCCTCATCGTCGGGATTGAAGCCAGCTTAGCAAGCAATTGGCGGTGGCTAGGGCTCTTCAGGGCTGTTGTGCTTAGGCGGCAGGTACCCTGCAGAAGCCCCTCTAAGCTCGGAAAGAGCTACGCTATCGATAACATCCACCACATTTTATGGCAATTAGGGAAGTAAGCACTTGCACGAAGCTTGGGCCAGGGGCTCCTTCCCTGTTCTTCCTAGCTGTTGAGCTTCCTTCTGCGGCTTATCCTCGTCACTAGTATAATTGGTGTCCACAACACGGATTTAACAATAAAAGAATTAGCAACATGGGATGGGCCAGCCCAGATATCAATTATACGGCTTACTTTCCAAAGCTTATTTCCATTTTCCATGAGAGCGCGTGTCCAAAACTTCATGAGACGGTCACATCACGCTGCCACATACAGACTTCCATCCAAAGCACCCCTCTGTCCTTGGCTGGAACTAATGACGATTACGATCTTGACATTACTAGCTAGCTACCCCAGCCAGGGACGCCGTACAAAATCAAGCACAAGACAGGAGAGTCTTCCCGCCGCCGGAGGGATGTTGAATTATCGAATATCCATGACCAGGGTGTTGGACTTTCATGGCCAGCATAAAAGGAGTAACTGCACTGGATGGACCACACACACGCTTTCTCCCATCGGCGTTATTTATCTTGTGCATGTGTCTGTAACTTCCTCCTGGGATATAATTTGATGGCCACCAAAAAGCGGAGATCAGGTGCAAAAGTGACTGTCTGATTATATTTGGCCGTAATCGATGATCGAAGTATTGGCACAAACACGTATCATCACCAACTTTGCATCATGAACATGTAGACCTCTAACACAAACGGTTTCTCCCTTACCCATCCACCACATATATTACAAGTCCTGATTTACAAAAACACCAACTAAATTCTAGACAGTCCAGCTTTCTCAGGCACACGAGCATCACATGCAAGTAACGATCCGTATGCAGCCCTGACTCTGTACCCCCAGTATCACATTTCTGTGTTTTTCATCAAGCGTTTCCCGTATCGAGGAAAAACAACATGATATTGCAACACAATATCTCGCCGCGTACCACTCCTTCTAGTCAGCTCAGGTCTTGACTCGAGAAATCAACAGGCGGAAGGAACACCTGCCAATTCCCTCCCTGGTTGACCCCGATCTAAAGTAAAAGAAATCCACATTTTGTATGCACGTTCAAATTATCAACCGCTTCAATTTCAAAGTTGGTTGGTAAGCGGATAAACACTGGTTATCGGGTGCTAATCATTAAACATTGGCGATATAATGGTCTAAAGGACCATATATTCCTAGATTGCTTCCAAACATTACGAATAACCATGAAAAGCCCTGCGAATATGTCGATCAAAACCGCTATCAAGTTAATATTAGAACGTGAGATTAATACTAAATAGTTAATTTTTAACTACGCCTAACCCTATGGTTTGTACGTGTATGATGATGTCATCAGAAACAAGATATTAATATCACATGGAGTAATGTCAAGCACTAACATAAGTATATTAAAATACCCATAAGACCAAATACATCTAAATCTAAAATGAGCATACACCCTGGCTTTACTACCTTTTCAACGTCTTCTGCTTCTCTGCATCGGTGGCCACATTCCGCCCCTCGACTAGCAGACCCTTCCTCTTCCTTACACCATCCATATATCTCTTAGCCACATTATCCTTATCCGCCAACTCACCAAGATCCTCCAAATCATCCTCCGTATGTGGCACCCAGAACGGATCCTCTTCTAGAATCTCAAACCCGGCAAAGATCAATTGCGGCTGCGCAGCGCCTGAAGTCCTCTTGCGTGTCTCATCCGCAAACCCAAATGATTCAGCCACAGGGACCAACGCCTGAATCGTAAAGAATGGTGTGCCTTCGTTCATGCTCTCGGCAACAACGCGGCCGCGCCGTCTAGTCAGCACATCGTATACGCGCCCGAGAACCTCCGTAGCCGCCTGAATCTCGACACTGTACATAGCCAACATCATCCGGGGCGACCAATCTAAGAATCCGGACCGGAACGCCGCCTGGAATGTCTTAATAACCTCACCGGTCAAGCGGCCAAGCTTATCGCGGGCCGATGGGCTCTCGGACTCGGGAAGAGTGATGCCAATCTCCTCAACAAAAACGGCAACACCCTCAACGGGCTCGTGGCAAAGGGGTCCTTGGTTTGTGGAAAGCTGGAAAGCATAAGGGATCTTGTCACGGAAGTGAGCGGCACTAAGGTTGTCATCAATAGTTGGCGCTGCAGCGGGAGAGAAGATGTGAGGCAAGACCTGATCAGAGGTAGCGTCAATGAGCAGATTGGGCCCAATGCGATGAGGCCCAAATGAGGAAATCTTTTCAATTAGACCCTTGAACAGATCTCGACCCTTGCCTTCTTCTAGAACTTTACGAAGACCTTCTTGGAGCTCCCCGGCGGACAGACATTGTGTACCAACAAACTCATCATCCTCATCTTCAGACTCTTCAGTAGTTTCACTCTTTTCAGAGTAGAGCTTTTTGATAGAATCAGCATGTTTCTTTAAGAAAGCAGTGACATCAGCCGGAAGGGGAACCACCCGGGTAGTGAGCTCAACTTGCTTCGAGCTCGTAGGCATAACAACTTTGCCACGACCTAGTTCCTTGTTAATGGGAGGACGCATGTCTGAGACACGGACAATTGTTTCCCGGTACGGAACGATAGGCGCACCAGCCTGAATCTCACAACGGGCAAACCTCTCTTGCAGATCGGTCAAGCAACGCTCAAGATGCAATTCACCAGCAGTCAAAAGGACATGTTCACCAGTTTCGAATTGCTCGTACTCGGCGCATGGGTCACTCTGAACGAGAAGCTTTAAACCCTCGACCATCTTGTCAAGATCGAGAGGGTTGGTAGGCTCCAAGGCAACACGGACAATAGGCTGACCAACCATGCTGACACCAGCCAAGTTGGGGGCGCCATCACGGATGCTGCAAAGAGTCCCAGATTTGAGAATTTTACCATCCAAACCACCGATACCGAAAACACAACCAGCGGGAACAGTTTGAAGAGCCTCAAGCTGACGACCCATAAGCAGGTAAAGAGCCTTAACCTCAATTTCTCGGAGCTTTTCGCTGGCGTTGGCTTGAGCAGGAGACCACTTGGGAGGAATCACGTAAAGCTTGTCGCCGACACTGACAGAACCAGAATAAATACGAGCAAAGCCAATAAGCTGCTCGGGATCAACCGACTTCTCTTCTAGCTCAGGAGAGAAGGAGTCGAGATCGACTTCCTCCAGAGCTTCGGTAATAAAGGTAATCTCATCACCGGTGTTCTCGGCAGCTTGTTTGCGGGCAAATTCGGCACGCTTTTTCCGGGCCAACTCGCGGGCTTCCTCGCTGGACATAGTACCAGGCTTGCGCTTGTTCTCAGGTAATTCACTCTCGGGAATAGAAACCACCTTACTGACGTAGATTACAACAGGATCCTCCTTCGTAGATTTAAAGTTAATCATGGCATCTTTGACAGTAGGGGAGATACTCTCAGAGCCAGGAGAGTCTTCAAGCAGGGCCGGAAGACGCTCGGCTTGGGCAGCTTTAGGAGAAGGAAGCGACTCGACGACAGAAACGAGCATAGCGACGGAGATGGGGAGCCAGTTTGCAAACACAGTAGTGAGTACCACACGAGGATCTCTGGAGCGCAACACATGGTTCGGCAAAGTGATGTTTAAAGACTTGGTGACCTTTTCAAGAAGAACCGGATCACCCTTTCCGTGATCCCCACCAGTAGTCGCGTTGTACACAGTCCAAATTGGATCCAGGACAAGCTGAACGAAAAGGGGTTTCAGATTGCGGCCCTTCAAGTGCTGTTGACCTAGAATTTTCTTGGTTTTCGGATCCAGATAATAGTTACCCCAAAGAACCTTCTCCAAGGCGCCACGCTTGATGCCAAGCTTCTTTTCGTAGATGGCGGCAAACTGACGAACAGTAAAAGCCCAGCCATCGATGGCACTGCTGAAAATAACATTGTTCTTTTCAGGAGCGAAGTAAATATCGGTGTCATCTTTCTCCTGGAACTCATCCTCAGCCACGTCGTCCGTCGTTTTGGCGCTGGCAGCGGCAACTTTGGCGTCCATCCGTTCTCTCCAGTTCATATCCTCTTCCATACGCTCGCCTTGGAAGAAACTACCCAAGACTGCATTGACTTGCTCCAAAATTTTAGAAAGATGAGCGTTAGCCTCGAAGGGCGTCATCTTCAGCTCGGTGATCAAACGATCAATCTTATTGATAACGAGGATAGGCTTGATCTTTTCCACCCATGATTGGCGCAGCACAGTGACTGTCTGACTGCAAACACCTTCCACAGCATCGACAAGAACACAGGTGCCATCACAAAGTCGGGAGGCTGTTGATACTTCACTGCTGAAATCGATGTGTCCAGGAGAGTCGATAAGGTTGATCAAGTATTCCTTGGCTTCGGGCTGGGCGTCGGGGGTGGAGCGACGCATCATAGAAAAGTAAAGAGAAATGGCAGAGGATTCCATAGTGATGCCACGCTGTTGTTCATCGGGACGCGAATCGAGGTACCGGATCTTTCCAGCTAGCTTTGCTGAGATGATGCCATTGGTGGCTAGTAGCGCATCGGTTAATGAGGTCTTGCCATGGTCAACATGAGCAAGAATGCAAATCTACAATATACAACAAGTTAGAGAACATCTTTTCCATAGCATGTATATGTTGACTTACATTTCTGATATCGTCAGAATGGCTCTGCAGCTGAGCCAGCTTTTCGGCAGAGACAATAGGCATCGTGACTATCAAAAACGAAAAAAAAAAAAAAAAACTTTTGGGGTATCAGACAGAAGCAAAGTAGAAAAGCAACAAGATGGTAGAATGTAAAAAGATCTTAATTAATAAATTGACGTGAAGCAGTGGTTACTAATATTCAACAGGAGATCTCAAAGTTTAGAAAGATTGTGGACTCTAAAGTCTTTTTATATAGTGGTTGCAGGCAAAATCCACCAGGTCAGCTCTTCAACACCCACCAAAAAAAGTGCTGGGTTTTTGAAATTATGGCCAAGACCTGCATCGAGATTATGCTTTCACTATAGGTTATGACGGGACATGGCGTCATAATTTGCAGCCCTGGACCCTAAAGTAGAAAAATGCACTTATGCAAGCACTACCCCGCATATATTGCTTAGAGTACTATTGCGGCTTCTATATCGCTATAACGCGAGGTATGCTTGTACCGCAACTCACGCTAGCCCTAACGCTCCTTACTGTGGAAAAAATACTTCACGGGTTTAGCAACACAGTAAGGCAACCCCACCTGATTGTGCGTATTGTGACGGCCATTGAGACTCGCAAGTATTGTCAATCGAAGCGTTGTTGATAATTAACTAGAGCGAAAATTCAATTGGAACATACAGCTTCACCTTAGGACCCATCATCAAACTTTCAGTTACTTTTTGGAAGCTTTGCCCAAGATCCCACATATTTTCGACGCCGCCCCTCCCCCTCCCGGCCGAATTTTTCACTAGCCCCACGCACCGCATACAGTCAGGATTTGGACAGTTTTTCCCTGATATTGTCCCCTCTCGCCTCCGACTTTGCATCTCGAGCATCACAGCCCATCAAATCCGTGGTGATCAAAAAACCTCGATTTTCAATTTGATCCAAGATGGCGACTTTTACCAACCCCCAGGCCCTGCGGGCCATGGAGGACAGCGATGTTGAGGAGGATGCCCTTGTTGCCGATTACCAGCAGCAGCAGCAGTATGAGGAGGCTGAGGACGATGAGGACCTCCCCGAAGACCTCGAAGATGGTGCTGCCCAGCCTGACGATCTTCAGGCCCGTATGGCCGCCGCCGCTCAGCCGCTCGACTTCTCCGCCCCCCTCGAGACCAAGTTCCAGAGCTACGACTCTTACTGCGCTCTGTTCCACTACATCCTGAACTCAGATGGGCCCGTTGATCTTGAGCCCCCTTCTGTATGTTTGTTCCGGACCTGCATAATCACCCCGACCGACCGGACCTACCCACTTTATTGACACGCCTCAACCGCGACGCACCGGGTCTTGGTTAATCCTGTATTCGGCAATCAACTCTATTATCTTGGAACAATAAATAACTAACCTCGTTACTTTTATGAACAGTACTACTGGGCTTGGGATGTCATTGATGAGTTCATCTACCAGTTCAACTCCTTCTCCTCCTACCGCATGCGTATTGCTCGCCAGGGCAACAACGATGAGGAGATGCAGACGCTCCGTGAGAACCCTAACACCTGGGGCTGCTACTCCGTCTTGAACGTCCTGTACTCGCTTATCCAGCGCTCCAACATCACCGAGCAGTTGGCTGCTCAGCGTCGTGGCGAGGACCCCGCCGAGGTTGCCGGTGACTATGGTTCGCGTAACCTGTACCAGCGTCTCGGTTACTTCTCCATCATTGGTCTTCTCCGCGTCCACTGCCTTCTTGGTGACTTTAGCTTGGCCCTCAAGACTCTGGACGACATTGAGCTCAATAAGAAGGCCATGTTCGCTCGGGTCATGGCTGCCCACTTCACCACCTACTACTATGTTGGTTTCTCCTACATGATGATGCACCGCTACGCCGATGCTATCCGCATGTTCTCTCACATCCTGGTGTTTGTCCAGCGCACCAGCAAGCTCCAGAAGAGCGCCCAGCATGACAGCATCACCAAGAAGAACGATCAGATGTACGCTCTCATCGCCATCTGCATTTCTCTTCACCCGACCCGTCTGGATGACGCCATCCACTCGGCCATGCGTGAGAAGTACGGTGATCAGCTTCTCAAGATCCAGCGTGGTGGCCCCGAGGCTCTTCCCATCTTCGAGGAGCTCTTCCGCGCTGCCTGCCCCAAGTTCATTTCCCCCATTCCTCCGGACTTTGAGAACCCTGAGGCCAATGTCGACCCCGTCGACCACCACCTTTCCATCTTCATGGATGAGGTTAAGACCAACATGTTCAGTCCTACTGTTCGGTCGTACCTTCGTCTGTACACTACGATGGACCTTCCTAAGCTGGCTGGTTTCCTTGACGTGAAGCCTGATGAGCTTCGCTCCTGGCTTCTCGTCAACAAGCAGCGCACCAGACAGCTCCGCTGGAACGAGAGCCAGCGCAGCCTGCTGGATGGTGAGACCGTCAACGTTAGCGACCTTGACTACGCCATGCAAGGTGTAAGTATCTTCCTTAATCTACTCTGTAGTTACTGTAATGTATCACTTCAGGCACTAACAACTTATAACAGGAACTCATCCACATTTCCGAGGCTAAGGTTGGCCGCAAGCTGGTCGACTGGTACCTGCGCAACTTGTCTCGCACCTACTAAGCGGGCACGCAACCATAAGGCAGTGGCGTCAGTGTGATAGATTGAACGCCTCGCGGCGAGGAATCTGCACCTGAAGCTGTTATTCTCGGCCACAAACAAGAAAGCAAGAGAGGATATATTCTTCAAGGGGGGGTTGGGAGAGCAACAGCCGAATGGCGTAAACGACTTTACGATTATTCATGAGCGAGCGCAGCGGAAACATCTCGAACTAGACGAACGACGCGATGTCTCTCTTTTTGTGCATCACCATCTTCTTCTTCTATCTTTCTTATTTTTCCTCTTCCCTTTTGTGTTGGGTCTAGCCTTTATCTTCTTCCCTTTCTTTTTAAAGGCCTTTCTTACTGTCTCTCTTTCTCCTATTCTTTGGGTTGGTCGCAGGAGGCTACCAGGAGGGAACTCAAAAAAATAAACAGGGCGTTGTTGTTGTGTGTTGTGCCGGGTTGTCATTTTGTTGTATTTCCTATTTTGGGGGGCTATCGAGGGAACAGTGGGTTTTGTCATTATAGATGGACGGATGGTCGTCATATCGTCTCCTTATGTCCTCGGGGCTCGGGCGATTGATGAGCATCTACTCCGCTTGGCTTGGCGCTTTGGTTCTTCGGGATGCCCATATTTCCTGTTTGCATGTTTTCATTTTCTGTGGTCCTGGTTTCGGTGGTCATGGTGACGAGTTTCCATTGCCCTTATTTCTTCTTCTATATTTCTTAGGTGCGAATGTATCTCTTTCACTTGTGGCTGGTGGCATCTTGCTCACCTCACTTGTATGAAAGAACAAGATGTTCCATCTGTGAAACAGACAAGTGTGTTTGGGTATGGTGTCATTAGTTGGCTATGGAGGACGAAGGAAAAGTTTGGGTTCTTGTTCTAGCATACACACACACAACTACTACTCAGGGCGTCGAGGAGTCATTTTTACTGGTTTAATTCTTGTATCTTCAAGAGATGTGTTTTGATCTTTTTTTTTACTACATACCATCGTGTTCTTTTCATGACCTTGTCCCAGCGTGATTTACATCTATCCGTATGAAGATGTCGTTTAAGTCTTGATATATCAAGTAAGACATGAAACATCATAGGACCTTTGTCTTTTAAGGAAGACCCGTTAATCCTTTGTGCGACCATTTGAATAAAAGTGACTGATGTTAAGACTCCAAGGCGGAGTTGTGCAGGACAATAGACTGGTGGTTCACGTAGGGTAGTCGATCGAAGGGTAGGGCACGGGATGGAGAAGATCGCAAAGGGAAGGATCAAAACTTCGTGATTTTGAGACGGTGTGGAAGGGATGCGGAGCGATCTTATTGGTTGTGGAACTAGATGGTGGTTGATACTAGTGGCACATTACAAGGAGCGATGTGGTGATGACAATAGGTTTATGCAGTAATTTTAGGGGTTATGGTGCTGTGAGATCTTGACATTTTTCGTGATAAGATTACTTGCAGACTGTCTTAATATATAGACCACCACCACTTTGCTGTAATCTTACAAACACAGACGCTAGTCCTTTGGGTTTTCCATCCAGTCATCAACAAGAAGCAATGCTTTCCGCCAATCATCCCGTCTCCTAACGCCCGCCATTAGATGTCGGCTGAACCACCATATCTATTCTCGCTAGTGATACCAACCTGTTAGAAATGTGGGAGGAGTAGAGCGGTCGCTGGTTGGGGATTTCTGTCTTTTTGTGATATGTGAAAACTGGCGAAAGTGGGGCGATCGGGCGGGTAGGTTGGCGAGCGGGGATCATGCGGTTGGGGAGAGCATCCGATGGATGGGTCGGGGGACGTGGCATGATGATTAAGGAGGGTACTTCAAGAGTAAAAACGACGGAATATTTGGAATAATGTAGAAACTAGTAGACTGGGTTTGTAGATAGATATTTCAAAAATGGCATTTAGTTTGTTGGTGAGGCAAGCATTATTCGCTATTTTTTTCTTGGCAATACTCTATCGGGATAACACCGTGAAACCAACCAAATAAGGAAATCCTTTGGAAGCACATATTCATACATACATCCTAACCCTCTCTAGCAATCCACATCAAGCTTTCCTCCTCACTGCCAAGGCCTGCGTTCTGCCGGATCACCAAGTTCGCAACCAGTCGCCAATTGGTCCGTACAAAATGCTTGGCCTGCCTTTCGTTGTACCGTCTCGAGTCCCCCACCTCCCTCCCCAGCCAAAAAGAAACTCTTGGCGTCCATTCTTCGGAACTTGTCCATCAGCCAAGACGGAAAAAAAAAAAGAAAACCCCGAAAAAAAAATTAAGGAGGGAGCCGACGGGAAGTATCCAGACACATGGGAATATGAAGAGTGCACAGCCGAGGTGGGTTTGCGATGCTTGGCTTGAGGGGCTGAGATGACGTATCAGGTGGGTAAGTTTCTGCTATTAGGGTATGGCGATCACGGAGTGTTGGATATTTTGTTTATCGTTTTGCTATTTGTGGGATAGGATCAAATGGAGCGTCACCGGGCATACGGACCCGTTCGGAGGAGTTTCTGGTTGGCTGGTTTCCTGGCTTGGCAACAGAGGAAAGGCGGGTCGGGGCCATGTGGGTCATTTAGCTGGAACATGGTTGAACGCCTTTTCTTCTCGACAGACTTGGTTATATTGCAAGTATGAATAACTATCTACGACAAGACAGAGACAGAATATATATTGGGAGGACTACATATGCAGAGGCGAGACATAATGGCCGCAGGGAGATCAAAATGGTGGTTTGGGGCCATGCTTTGAAGAGCGATTAAGCACGTGGCGGGCCATTGAAACACAACGGTGGCGATTAGATAGGATAACCAAGTAGGACGACGCCGTATTTGTTTGAGAGCTATATCTACTGTCGGACGAGATACGCGTAGTGCAAAGCAATCTACATGCAAAATCTCCCCCCTCATCGCCCCAGACTAGCAATGATCATTCCTACCATGATATCATCAAGCTTATCCCCATAAAGATAGCAAATATAATAAGCATCCAGCTTATCTGCCTCTCCTCAATCTCCTCCCTGTGATTCCGCAATCCCTAATGCTGACAACGGCCTCTGCTCATTCGCTAGATTCCCGCTGCCAAGACCATTGCGCTGGAATGCACGGCAACCTTGAATAAATAAAGGGTGGTCGCCACGATGCATCATGAATGGCCGCCAAGTGGCAATCACGGCAGTCCGTTACCACCTAAAATGATACAGGTGCATAAGAGTTCGCAGGCCTCCGATAGAACTTGGGGATCCCAAGAAGAAGCAGTATAGGGGTTTGGAGGGCAAGCGTTTGCCCAATTTTGGTTCTGGGGAGGGGGAGAGACAGATAGATGTGGTGATGATGGAAAGAACGGTGTGAAGGTGACGGGTGTTTAGCGAGAGACAGTTGGGTGTTGTGGTTGCAATGCCAAGCTGGGGATCTGAGAAAAGAGGATGTGAAGACATTAACACTGCCCTCTGGGGATTTATGGAGGAGGCGATGACAAAGTTGTCGTGTAGGACTACAAGACTAGAAGTTCTACTGTGGGTGTAAATGTTACTGAGATATCCAGTGACGACGAGCTAGCATCTCCGAGATCTATCGACATATCTAGATCATGGCTTGTTATTAGAAAAATGCAAGAATTATATGCATAATTATCTTTTTTTTGAAAAGAGAAGAAGAAAAAAAGACAAAATTAGAGACCACTTGTAGATCATGTGGTAACGACTGCATATTCGTAAAGCCTCAAGCAGCCAATATGCTGCGATTTTCGTTTCTCAAATTGTCGCTCAAAAGTCTTAGTGACTTGGTCGATCTGACAGTATAAACAGTGATACCAATGGTCTGTAAGCGCTATTGAAGTCCCCTTATAACGGACCAGTATATGTCTCTGCCTGATTCCGGTGGCCAATTCTGACCTCATCCACTTCCACAGAAACCGTTCACTTGAAGATAATTCAGCCAGCCTATCCACTATCTTCTCCCCTCCCCCGCCGGCTTGATATCAACGATCGACAAGTCAAGCCACAATGTAACCGAGAAAAAAAGCCAATCCTGTATTTGACCGACCAATCTAGCCCGTTCCCCCACAGATAGCAATGCTTCAAAGTCACGGAACATGGCTCCATGCAGTCGTCGAGCCACTGCAACGCCAGCAGCCAATGGTGCCATTTTGCTATATATTTAGGCATTTATCACAGACGTCGTACACGCTGTGGAAATGTGACTCGTTTGACTGGCCTCGCTGTTGTAGGCCAGGTGCAAGTGAGGCGGCTGGTTGACTAGTTAGCTGGGTTCTCTTATGTCATCAATTCGTTTGATGCTGCATCATAATGGTTGCCGCTCTATTTTGGAAATATCAAGAACCTTGAGGAATGATGTTCATTGTGGAGAATCTTCAAACTACATCACCCATAGTTTAGGGTTTTGAACCCCACAAGCTTGTACCAGATGAGATACCCAAGCTCCTTCTTTGAGACCCCGTGACCCAATAGCATGGCTCACAAGCATGTCGATGGTGCCGGAAACGATGACCCAGGTGATTTGAGAAAACAGCAGGTGAAGAGGCCATGAGACGACGCTTTTGTCATGAGACCACGTCTGTGTCTTGAGAGAACCATAGACTAGCGTATTGTTTATGTGGGAAATTAATGCTATGATATCCTAATGCATTGCTGCCTCTGTTCTGGCATGCTTCCGGAAACTGTCACTGAAAAAAAAAATTGAAAAAATTGAAAAAATGAAGCAAAAAAAGAGTAACTACCCCACCACGATATTCAGAAATTTCATTGTGGAGATGTAAGACTGCGTGAGAAATTGATCAGAGGAGGTTCGTGTCGTGATGTCGTGCTCAATTGGTCTTGATTTCTATTCTTAATTTTATTGAAGAAAAGCACCAGCCACTTTATCACTGCTTCTGTTTTATCATCAGCGCGGCAAATCAATCTCATCAGTCTCTTCAAAAACATATCCCTTGTCTCTGCCAAGACTCATATATGTGAATCATTATCTTTCATTGTCCTTGAATTTTTAAGGGGACATCCGTTTTCGCCTGCATCACGTTGGTGTGTGTTGCATTCTGTTTCGTTAGGGTTCGTTTGCGCATAACTTATATCCATAATGATGTTTCGCCCGACACAATAGTGAATTGCTTGGCAGCAGTAGCTTGAAATTTGGATGGCTTTGATTTCCTTCTCAGGTAACGAGGCAAGCCAATCCGCGGACCCGATATTAGCGGTTTCTGACTCGAAACATACTGTATAGCTTTAAGCTTCCATTTCTAGCAACTATACACGATCCGGCACTTGCAATTAGTTTCCAGCCAACGAACTTCAATGACGCAGCCCATGACAGCTTCCGGCTCCCGGCTCCCGGGTATCCTGTCCATCCACAGGCAGCATCGATCGATCCCCCTACAAAGGAGAATGCAAATGGCTCCCCCATCCCTTCACCTTTTGCCAAATCTACCTTAAATCGACATTCTCTATCCGCCCGAGGAGCATCACCTTCTCCTAGCTGGCATTTCCCTTGCTGGCCAATCCTTTCAACCCCAACTTTCAACCTCATTGCATGTCTGTAAGTAAGTAAGTGGGCCTTTGGGCTGCGGCCGACCAGAACGGCTTGCCAACTCGTCAATTTGGGTGCTGCGGGTTGCCAGCATGAACATCATGTAAGTGCAGGTATTAGAGTGGTATTGGAAGCCTGGTGCGGTGAAAATTTGAGAGGGAATCAGATGATAATCCACAGTGCCGCTGTGATGCGATTTACGGGCTCACATCATTGGGCATTGGTCGACAGATGATAGATGATAGCTTGAGCAGAGAAGGTTGGAGTGCATACCGGAGTTCTGTTGTGTACCGAGGAGGATGCTGAAGCTTTTAAATGTGACAATTTTGTGGTTGGGTTTTCTGATATTTTCATTATTTTTTTTTTTTTTTTTCTTCTCTCTCTCTCTCTTTATCGATTAAATCGATGATATATTCTCCACCACATTCATGTCTCACCATTTATTCCTTCAACGTCTTGTCTACGCGATGTCTTTTTCACCGTTGCCAAGACTCTCCAGGGGCTTTGGCTTGTATCCAACAAAACGAGCATAGGCTGAGCCACGCTCACACACGCACTTAAAGAGAGATAAAGATAGAGATAGAGATAGAGAAGGAGAAAGAGAGAGGGAGAGAAACTGACAGTGTTTGAGACGACATACCCACATAAAACAAGCAAACACCACCTGATCTGACTAAAGAAACAGTTATCTCAATATAGAACACGCATACAGAGACGTCTCATAGAAGGTCTTGGCTGGCAGTCGGATGGTACAGCAACACTGACGTGTATTAATACATGAAAGCGGGAGGGATACCTAACACGTTGAGCGTATATGGACAGGGAAATAATGTCCATCCCATCTTTCAGCGGAGGTGAAGTGTTTGATACAGTTGACCAAGTGTCCAATTTTCCCTTGCTCTTCTTTTCTCACGTTCCCTTTCCTTGGTGTTTCTCGCCTGTTGGTGCCCCCTTCTGGATGGCGAGGTGAGGTCTTGGCAGTGCCTCTGTTAGGACTAAGAGTTCCCAGAGAAGGTGGTTCGAGGCCAGGTTGGCGGCCGGACGACCAGACGGCTAGTGAGATTGTGGTTTATCATGCTATGAAGCAGAAAAGGGATCTCGTTGGCTCTAATGGTGGTGTTTGTGCCTTGCTATGAGGGTTTCTAGGTTGGTGTATATTAGTACTTGGACGTTCCCACCCGGCATGTAAATTATCCTCTGTCGTTGTCTTTTCCCCATAATATTACTTCTTTTTGTTTAATTTTATTTTTATCTTCTTCTCCATCTCGCTACAGAACAGACTACACGCCCTTGCTGCTACACATAATTTTCGCTGTACTGATTTTCTTGCCCTATATTCCATCCAGTCGACTAACACGCCGCATTAGTATTAGTTGGCTTCCGCGGACACCCTTTGCGTCTCCAACTACCATTCAAGTTCCAAAGCTCTCAAGACCCCAATATCCCAATATCCCAGAATCGTCATTAGTCCCTGGACAGCGCCATCTGTCATTGATTAGAGTGCCAAGATCAGAGGGCCTTAAGCTCGTGCTCCGCCTTCCCATCCCTCAAGATAGCTTTAATCGCTACCTTTAGGATTTCTTCAAACGGCATAGTCGTTGCCACTGACGGATTCTGCCCAGGGCGGAGACGACATTGTCTGAATAAATCAAGCAGTGGAGTACATCCAGACCGTGAATGTGATCTGGATCACATGTTGCCCTACCTGGTTTGGCTACCGCTTCGATATTGATATTTAATATTTGATATTTGAGGGTATCATTGCCACTCCCAACCCACAGGGAGCCATTTCGCTGATTAAATCGATCTCCATATATTTGTCATATTTACCATCGCCTTCTGGTATATTCGAACTTGGATATATATTATCTGGCTATCCACTACTCTTGTCATTTACAGATTCCAAAGGTCGTTATTGCATATAATATTCTCCCTCTTCCCCAGCTTTTTCCCTCTTTTTCGTCTCGCCAGTTTTCCAGCTCACCTACGCCAAGCCATTTGCTACCCTTGCCTTGCCTAACCTTTGGATCTTTCAGCAAGCCTTCGCATCGACCTCCGGAAACCAGCGTCGTGATCGACGGATAGCTCCTTTTTCCCAGAGATAACTGGGTGCGTCGGGAAAGGATTTATACCACCAGATTCCCCGCAGTCTGCACCCGGTATTGGACGTTTTTAAATAGATATCCATCGAGTCGTCCCCGTTCTTGTTATTCCCCAGTTCACCGCACACCGAGCCCACACTCTTACACTCCTATACTCTCACACTTTTCACACCTACATATTCATAACCACACACACACACACACACACACACACACACACACACACATACGTATAGTCGACAGTCATGTTTTTAAAGAGAATGTCGTATTCGGGACCTTCTCGCTCTTCGACAGGTTCCGATACAAACTCTAGCGCTGGCCAAGGCCCCATCAACAATGCGCCCAGCAGCAAGCGACACAGTGCCATCACATTTACCAACCCATGGACTAGCAATAATGATTCGATCTACTCACAACCTCGGTCATTCGACGTACCACATACAGTGCAACTGTCCACGTCTGCCCAGGAGAGCTCATTGGCTGGTTACCGTATCAACTCGAGCAACTCTGATTCCGGATCCGCGTCATGCGATGAAGAGTCTAGCAGACGCTACTCCCAGTTGTTTGATATTATGCCTTTCAAAGACCCCTCTTATACGCTGGCACATCCGAAGCCCGAAACGCACCACCGGAAGAGCAGCAGCGTCAGTATTGGAAGACCGAATATCCAGATTGCCCGTGAACGAAGCTCAGAGAATCCATATCACAAAGCCAAGATTCGGGATGCATCTCCATCTCCTAAACCGTAAGTCGACTCCCCCACATTTCATTTATCCTGGTTTAATACTTCATGATGTTTTCTTTATTGCTTTTTATTTTTATTTTTATTTATTTGGTAATCCTTCAGAAACCCGCTGTCCCAGAGCGTCGGAACCTCTGTGTCCAATAAGGTGGGAAAGTTTCTACTTTTAGAGTCACGATTCCCCAGATATCCAATGTCAGTGCTTGGACTTGTCAAGGCGAGCCGGTGTTTCGTTTATTTTTATTTTGCTCGTTTGACATTCGACAGAGAACATGGAGACAGAAACAGCCGATGCTATTGGTCTGGGCTCTTTTTAAGGGTCTAGACGGTCGGTGTCATGAGCTGATGTTAATTGGACTCCCGAAAACAAAAAAGCAAGGTACAAATGGGTTGATTCCACAATGTGTCTTTGACCTGCATCACGGTGTAAGCCGTCGATAGTAAGGTCTCAACATGAGATGAGGATTTGTGATCATATCATGAAGTTTCAATGGTGTGGTCTGCAGTTAGAGACATGGATTGAAAATAAGACTCCTCACCCCGAGAGAGGGCTTAATTGCAGGCAGATCGAATTCAAGAATACAAGGTGGGATAAGAACGAGTAAAGAATAATTCCATTTGTCCGCCGCTTTGTCAGTCGAGGCACACGTTGGAAGATGAGTGGGTGCAAAGTATGCTTGCTCTTGGTTGTGGGCTTCGTTGTCTGCCAAGACATTTGGGTAGCCAGGACCGCTTTCAATGCTTCCTCAACGAAGACGAAGGGGAGATGTACATTAGGTTATTGAGTTGAAGCCAAGCTTGCGGTAAAGCGAGAGCCGAAACAATGCCAATAAAGTATTTTTTTTTCTCATCGGGAGAACCCGGACAAATCTCAGCATGGATTTATTGGGTGGTATTTTTTTCTCTTCACGTCGTTCTTCTCTCTTCTGGTGATCTTTTTTTGCGCTCTGCAGTTGAATCGTCATTCGGCTCACCATTTGCTGGTAGCCTCAGTTTGTGTGGTTTTCGCTTCCCAGGTCACGAGCCACTACAGAAGTCTCATTGCCCCCTGTCGACCTCGTCCGTTGCCTAAACCGTGTTTGGATCTTGCTGCAACTTCCATGAGCTGTTTGAGCTTGCACAGGTTCTTGCGCCTAAGAGATCCTTCTAGTTGTATCTATAACCCCTCCATATTGCAGGCTGCGCCTACTGTCACTGGCTAGTGTGTTGCTGCTTTGGGGAAGGAGCCTAAGCTTTGGTACTTGTTGTCTCTGATGCTGGTATTTTTTTTCCGCAGCCAAGACAATTTGGTCGGCAAAGCTTCAACTAGATCTTCTCTCTTCTCCTTCACTCTGATTACATCTCCCTTTTATTCGGCGTATTCACACAATCTTTCATTGGTACTTGGAATTTCATCATTGCCTACATTTTCCTTGTCTATATACTGGTACATTATCTCATTTCACTGCGATTGTATACTGCTATACCTTGCATTTTACACATCCGCTGTTGTACATACGGACTTCATCTATACACATTTCCCTGCATATAGCACTACACCAACTACATTACCCCTCCACGTCACGAAATCTCATTTGCAGTTGGAAATAAGTTGCGCATCTCGTTTTATACTCGATACAACAAAATCAGCTAGTGGCCGACTATCAATTTTACCCAATTATACCGGCGCCTTTCCATTGAAATTTCCTGGACTACAACCATCGTCTGTTGTGTCCGACGAACGCAAATACATACACACACCCACACATACATCTCTCGATACCAAAATATCTCCCATTATGGCCGTTGCAACTGCGAGAATGTCTGGACTAACGCCAACTCCTGTATCGCCAAACAGTTTTCAACCCCGCGTCGGCTTTGGCATCCTAGAAGCTGCAGATTCGGTTAAGAATAACACCATTGGAATCGTCCTCCGTCACCAACACGGAGGCTTCCGTAGCGATAAGCTCTCACGCACCTTTTTGGTAGGCTTGGACGACCAGGTTTACTCACACGACGCCCTTAAATGGCTTCTCGACTGCATGGTGGATGACGGAGATGTTATTGTCTGCTTCAGGGTGTTGGATAAGGAGGCGAAGCCCAGGGAAGAGAAGCAATATCTGCAAGAGGCGGAGAAAGTTATGCAAATGATTAAGCGCGAGAACAAGCACAACAAGGCCATTTCCATTACTTTGGAGTATGCATTTGGCAAGCTTCAGACTATCTTCCGGAAACTGGTAAGTTTGAGACAATATTGCTATTTTTGCAGTATAAGAAACTAATTTTTTTTTGTTCTATAGATTAGCGTGCACCAGCCTGGTATGGTTATTGTCGGCACCAAGGGCAAAAACAACCAAGGTCTCCAAGCAGTGTGGACGTCAAGGAACAGTTTCAGCAAGTACTGTTTGCAGTACTCGCCAGTTCCGGTGGTAGTTGTGCGGCCTATGAACAAGAGAAATAAGAAGAAGGATAAGCGCAGCGTTGATCCGGGACGTCACGAGTATCGTTCAATGCTAGATGGCAACAATGGCCTTCATGAACTTGACATGAATCTTGAGGAGATTGAAAAGGCCATGTCTAACCCCTTCAGCGCTGACGAGGAAGCCCACCACGTTGCCCGTGCTATTGGCCTTCCTGCGTCATTTGACCCTCTTATCAAAGGAATTGACCCTAAGATTGTTGGCGGCCATGCGTCGGCGGCTAACAGCCGTCCCGGCAGCAGACCGAACAGCAGACCGGCATCACCCTCCGGTATGGGACGTAGAATTTCAGGGCCCTCAGGCCTCGCGGCGCAAGTTACACAGTCATTAGAGCGGAATGGGACGGCACCTAGGAGACTCACATCGCATACCCCTGGATCGGCACCAACATCTGCTCCGGGTAGTGACGAGGAGTCTGATATTTCAGACCAGGAGCGGGGACGGACCCAGGATAAGGCGGTTCAGCAGGCGAGAAAGGAGGCGAAACAGACTAAGAATAAGCTGCATGAAATGGAGGTGCAAGAGGCTGCCTATCTTAGAGGGTCTCTTGCGGTGGATGATGAAGAAGACGAAGATGATGACGAAGAGGAGGGTACGCGCGCAGGAAAGAAATAATATGTGTCTGATGATTCCGTCGATACGGGTTTGTTGGAGTAGGCATTGTTTACAAGGTTTGATATTTTGACTTCATTCTGGGCCGGTTTTTTTATATTTGGCTAAGTTTTCAGCTTGGTTTTGTTCATTAATAGGGCCTCTGTTGAGGACAGGCGGAAGATGCAGAGGATTCAACATCAGGGAAGTGAAGGTCTCGAAGCTCATGTTATGTTTCCTTGGTGAATTCTGGGACACAGCGAGTCCCTTCTGGCGATTGCTTAGGTGTTTTGGCTTCTTTGGTTGTTTGCTTCTTTCGTGTCATTGGAAGAACGTGAGTTATTGATATACTCTACTCTTTGTTTGTGTTTACTTTTAGTTTTTATGAGCTATCATCATGAATATACCAGGCTTTTTGGCTGCGAGCTACTGCTCAGCTGTTTTTTTAATCATTCATTACGTGTCTCTCTTGTGTCGATTCATTGAGGTGCCGTTAGTTGATGATGTGCATGTTCAGAGTTGATCAGGGACTTTTTTTTTTTACTTTTTAGACTAGGCAGCCTCACTATCTATAACATCAATGCTATCACCAACTAGTTGCCACAACCATGGTTATCCAAGGCTTCCCTAATCCGTCCCAGGAAACCCGCCGTCCGTGAACTCGGCAGTGTCGTTAGTTCTAGTTAATCGGCACTGTTCTGACAGGGTTTGACAGGCATGTCATGGCTCGCTAACCCGCCCGATCGGCGAGCGATTGCGGGCAGTGATGGAACGACGGGATGGAATTGGGCGGACTGTTGAATGGATCGGCTGTTTCATGAGGGGAGGGAGATTGTTTGGGGACGCGTGGCGGGTGTATTGTTGTTAGTGGGTAGAGGGTGTGGATCGATTGGTTTGTGGATGGGAATATATATTTGAGATAGGATCGGGAAGATGGTCTGAATATACTTTGTTGCTTGACATTAAAGTTTGTTATTCTAAACTTATCTTTTGTTACAATTTTCCAGTTCTTCATATTTGTGCACTGTATAACCCGCGCATAAATGCACAAATATTTATGACCAGTCGTGTATATTCCACAACAGAACAGACCCTGGCTCTCTGTGTTTCATATTCGTTGTAAGTGCATTTGGCTTAATTTCCTGAACATTGTTTGGCTGCAATAAAACCGCAGTTAATCTTAGATAATGGCAGAGGATTCAATGTCAAGTGGAGTTCAACAAAAAGAATAAAACAGAATGTTAATCATTCTTTTCTTCTTTTCTTCTTTTCTTCACAGATCGTGACCGTCATTCGTTACAGCGACTCTTGTCGCGTCCATTCCTTTGTTCATGCAATTATCTTCACATTCATTTTCTAACAATATCACGACTACAAATTCCAGCCTACCATCACGTGTCCTGAAACCCTTGGCTCTCGCCTCTTGTCAACCCGAAACACACACCTCGCCACTATAACCTAATCCACGTCAGCCCACTCTCATCGACGCCAACATCAGCGCGTAGGGATATTTTGATCCGTTGACTGCGCCCGGCAGCTAAGTTGCTACCAAAGGGATAGATAGTCTCTGTCTAGCCGCAAGCAGTACTTTGAGACTTATATTATATCCAAAACCGGACGAACCCTTGGCAACAGGCTATCTGGATAGCTATCCCAACTTACAGCTCAACTCATCGTTGGTTCTTAAATATTATTATTCCGTTTTTGCCGCTTTTGTTACTAAATCGAGAGACTATCACAAAGATAGCCCCGCTTACCACCAACAAATCTTCAATCACCAGTTGGCCCGCAGCTGCATCGCATTACGTCGCAGCGCATTGCATCGCAGCATCGTATGGCCAACACCTCGATAAATAGCACTTGAAATTCCCCATATCACCAATTAGCCAGCCCAATATCCATTCACTATCGTCACTTAGCCTTGCAGCAGTCCTTGTTACTCCTTCCCTATCCCAACCATTTAAGCGTCGCTTCTTTCCCTGCCTATCTTTCTTTGTGGGTGCTCTGTCTGCGCCTTCTGCATTTGTCTGCTTGTGTCAGCCCGGCGGGTTTCCTTCTCACGATCTCATCGTAAATACCTAATGTCGGTATCTTCTATCAACTCTACCACACCCTCATCGACTGCCCACGATCCCAATTCCGATATCAGTTCGCCATCCTACAGCACGCCTAGTACCAGCTACGATTCGCCGCCGCCTTCCATAATCACCGCCATGTTCGCCTGGCTCCTCTCCGCCTGTGGCGTCGATAGCTGCAGTGCGGCCCCGCCTCCACCTCCACTCTCTTCTCTTGCCATCCTCGCTGGCCTATTCGTCTTCCTCTTTGTTCTTTCGCACAAGCAACTTCTCCCCCTCCTTGAGTCGCGACTCCTCCCCGCCCTGTCCGCCCCTAGTCTTGATGGCGACGATCACATTCTCCCTGTTCATGCTCCACCTGGTCTCCGCGCCGTCCACACTGACCATGCAAATCGCTCTGCTGTTAAGCGTGCCTCTGCGATTGCTTTTTCCTTGACGGTTTCGCTAGCTGTTTTGGTTGCTACCCTCGTAGTTTGTGAGGTCGCCGACATCTTCCCCCAGCGCGCCCGCGCATCTGCCATGGGCGTCGCCATCCCCGTTCTCGTTGTTCTTCTCGTGGTTGTCGGCCCCGCCATCCAAGCGCGCTCGATAGTCGTGGCGTTGACGGGAACATCCTTCCGCACTGCTGACGGCGCTCTCCGGAAACGCTCCGTGATTCTCTTTTCACTCATCATGGCCGCTTGGGCGTTTGCTTTCTACAGCGTTGGTGCCGTCGTGCCTCGTGTGGAACCTACTTTAATCCGTAAGGGATGGTTATACGCCACACATGCGTCGCAGACTGCCAAGACTTCCAACGGGCTTGTTCTCGCCTCCCTGGCGCGCATTGGTGTCATTGGTGTCGCACTAACAGCGCTTCTTTCTGGCTTCGCTGCGGTTTCTGCACCTTGGACTACCTTTTTCCAGTCCGTGACATCTCCTTTCCGTCGCACGTCTAGCAACCGGGCTGCTGCCGCCGCTACTGAGGTCGCTGTCTCCCGCAAACAGGCTGCACTCGATTCCACCTCGGAGCTCCTTGCCTCGAAACGTCACCGAATTGCTGTTTTGGAACGACGGGCCTCTGAAGATTCAGTACCTAGATCCCCATCTTTGGTTGGGAAGGTCTTTGGGGGCTTCCGGGCCTCACCTGATGAGGCTGAGATTCGTTCTCTGCGCTCAGAGATCACGACATTGGAAAGTATGGCGAGAGCATTGGCGTCCGAACTGTCTACTTTGTTGGCGAAGAGGGCTGCAGTTGTGAGAGCGAGAACTTGTATGGGTAGGATCTTGGCGGTGCCAGACTATGTATTTGCTGTCTACTGTGTTTATCGCATCTTGAATACGTCTGTTACCTTCTTGGCCCGCTTTCTCGTCACCTCGGCTGCCACCACTCCATCCGGTGCATCCGACCCAGTTTCCCGCGCCCTTTCTCTTGTTGCCCAACATTGGGACTCGACTATCGATATAGCCGGCTGGGCCCGGCAAATCTCCTTCCTTCTCTCCGGCTGTATCCTCCTCCTTTCCGCAAACTCTGCCCTTCAAACCGCCCACATTCTCTCTCGATGGGCCCCGAAAGCCCTGCTTGCCCATGCGCGCAGCAACTTGCCTCTTCTCTTGGGCCAAATGCTCGCTATTTACGTTATAGCCGCAGCCATGATGCTTCGTAGCTCGTTGCCGAGAGATGCGGGGGGTAAGGTTGCCGATGCACTTGGAGGCGGTGTGTTGCAGTTGGCGTTTGTCGATCGGTGGTTTGAAACATGGTTTTTGGTGGCCGGAGCCGTCACGGCAGTGGGGATTTGGATTGGGGGGAAGATTGAGGGGGATGAGGAGGATGAGTTTGATGTAGAGGAAAAGGGCGCAGTTAAGATGTCATGATTTTTGTTTATTTATTTAATAAGAGGTAGTCGGCGTTGTGTTTTTGCTTTCTTTTGTTATACCCGCTTGTTTGTAGATAGCAGCTGTTTCAAGTATTATAATGTCATGCCGGGTGCTGACTGATTTATTGGCGTGTTATGAGTAAAATTGTATATTTTTATACAGTTTATAACGCCGTCACCGGCGCAAAATATAATATTTATCCTAAATTATCTGTTCTCCATCCGTAATTGTGACCTCATATCACGTTGATACTCTTATCTTATCTATACCTCCGTACTTTCGTACCTTCCTACATTGCACCCTCTTTGTGTAATGTTTTCTTACTAAACATATTTGCCATTCTAAGTACCATAATCATTAGTCTTCTGCATCATTTATTCATACCGGCGACTCCCTCGCGCATTAACATTCACACTCAGTCCCAATTCATTCATACAAGCTTGTTACTATCTGTCTCTATTCCCTATCAGTTGATACCCGTTTTGAACAACCTCATTTCATCGCAACCAATCAGTCCTCTGCACCCCAGACATCATCATCGTCATCATCATCATCACCTGCCCATGGGGGAAAAAAAATCATCCATCATGTCAACGACATCCCCTCCCTCCACAACCTCCTCTTCAAAAAATAAACCAAAAAAAAAAGAGCAAAATAAACAGGGGAACGTAAGGCCCAGTTATCACCAACCGAAGACCACAAAACCTCGTCGTCCCCCGCTAGCTCCCTTGCCTCTCCCCGTCATTTCATACCCTCCTTTCCTTTCCCTCCCTTCCTTCTCCAAAGAAAAAAAAAGGCCCTTTTGTCGAATGAACTTTTACTTTTTGCCAAACGCCTACCTCGTCATCCCATCATGTCCTATCGAATCCTGATAATTACCGCGCGCCATTCCGCTTACCACGGGCCCCCGGAACAACAGTGGTCCAGCCATCCGCATCCGGCTTCGGCTTGTCCGCCTCAGTCGAGGTCTCAACAGTCGGCGTCGACGGCACCGAGTGATCATTCCGGTACTCTCTGGGCCCTCTGTTTCCGCCACGGCCTTCACCACGGCCCTCACCGCGGCCCTCACCACGGCCGCCACGGGGCCCTCTACCCTCGCCGCGGCGCGGCCCATTAGCAGCGCCACCACGGGCATTACCAGATGATCTCCAGTTGCCAGACTCAGTGGACCGCGAAAACTTCGTCTCACGGGGCTCACGGGGCTCTCTAGGCTCCCGGCGAGGACCTTTCTGGCCAGCAGCGGGGGTCTCAGCAGAGGCACTAGGGGTCTCCTCAGCAACAGGGGTCGCAGGAACCTCGGGCTCAGCAGCAGCCTTCTCGGCAGCAGCCTTAGCCTCAGCCTCAGCCTTCTCAGCAGCCTCAACGGCGGCCTTCTCCTCGGCCTCCTTGGCGAGGCGGGCGTCTTCCTTAGCCTTCTCCTCGGCCTCCTTCTTTTCCTTGGCAGCCTGGGCAAGCTTCTCCTCAACTTCACGCTCACGAGCGGTGGTGTCAATGGGGCGAGCAGCGCCGAAGGGGTTACCCTTGGACGAAGCGGCAGTGGGCGACGCAACAGCCTCGGCCTCGGTGACAGTACGCTTAGCGAGGTTCAGGCGGCGGCGGCCACCGGGAGCAGTCGCGGTCGAGGGCGACTGGGGAGTCTCGGCAGCGCTGTCAGGGCGCATGTGGCTGCGCCACTGGTTGTCGCGCTCCGAAGCAGTGGGGGCACGGTCGGGGCGAGGAGGACGAGAGCCCTCCTGGTTGTTTTGGCGACCCTCACCCCAGGCAGGACCAGCGCCCTCACGGCGATTACCGTTGCGGAAGGAGTCCTGGCGGGGGGCACGGGATTCTTCGCCCTCAGCGGCGGGGGCTTCTTCGCGGGCAGGAAGGGGACCTTTGCGCTCCCAGTTGCCGAGCTCACGAATGCCACGGTCCTCAGTGGGCTCACGGGCGGGGCGGCGCTCCTGGAACTCACGGCGGGGAGCGGAGCTCTGGCCGGGAAGGTCGGCGAGGGGACCCTTGCGAGTCCAGTCGAGATCACGGCCGGAGCTGTAGTGGCCACCACCACCACGGTTGTCTTGGCCCTCACGGACTGTCAATTAGGAAAGTCGTTAGATTTATGATTCATAAACTGGAGTGGAGAGACTATAGAAACTTACCCTCAGCAACCTTGATGCGGATGGGACGGCCCTGGAGAGGAATACCATCGTTGTTCAGGGCCTTGACAAGGCCGTCGCGGGTGGCGAACTCAGCGTAGGCAAAACCCTTGGGGCGCTGGGTCTCACGGTCCTCGATGATGCGAATGGAGGCGATCTCGCTAGGAGCAAAAAACTCCTCGATCGACTCCTGGGTGACCTCATAGCTCAGGTTTCCCAGGTGGGCGGTGTACGGGGGCTGGTCGGGGATGTCCTGGGGGACGGACTGGCGGGAGTAGCCAGCAAAGCGGTCGTTGCCGCCACGGTCACCGCCGTAGGAGTTGTTGTAGCCACGGTCACCACCGTAGCCGCGGTCACGGCGCTCGGGGGCAGGGAAAGCCTGGGTGCCGGTCTGGATATCGTCCTCAACTTCATCGGCCCAAGAGCCACCACCGAACGCTGTAAATTCGGTTAGTATATGTCTTCTACATCGGATGGCAGCAGACCCTATCAACCAGTTGATAGAGTCAACTTGAGAAGTACCCACTAGAATCGTTCATGAAGTCGCCCAGCGACATCTTCAACTGCTCCTTCTTCTTGGGCGCTAGAAAGAAAATTACAATTAGCATGACTATTCTCGACAAGTATCACATATCGAATAAGTTTATGGATTAATATTTGAATCTTCTGCTTCCTCTTGATCCGCATAGAAAAGCCTTATGTTTAACCCAAGCCCATGAGGTATATGTCACCATGCATATATATTGCGTTTTTTGCTGCCCTTATGATTCTTGTGGTCGCATCTGCCTTAAGTCCATAGGTAAGGTCGGTTAAGCATTGCTGGCCGGGCCCATGTCCCCACTTCGCGGTGTTCGGCCTTGACTCGTAGCGGTCACTCGCAGATTTATGTAGTGCGCAAAACTCCCAGCGCAGCAACTTGGCTAGGATAGTACACATAATCCGTTGGCAGAGGTGGTACAAATACGGATCTGCTTTCGGATCCTCTCGGGCTATCTGCTAGATGTGCATAACCAGCGACAGAGTTGTCGGGGTGGATATCGAGTCAAGCGGACAGATCGTATGTGGAAAGTTATGCGGGATCTTGTACGGCTCAAAGAGGCAGATATATGTTGCCATATGCCTGGTCGCAAGGGCTGTCGTATTATCCGTGATGGCGTTACTTTTTTTTTCAAGTTGTGTCGCCCACACGCATAATCACAGACAACTGGAGAAAAACTCTGCTGATTTTTTTCGCATCGAGAATCCAACAACACTACATACGAGAAAATCGCTAAAATGTCCCTTGATCGATAGCATTGTTTTTGGGGAACCGGAGACCGTAATGTGATTGATTCTTTATGTCGTCGACCGTGTGAATTGGGCGAGGTTAATCCGTGGTGGCGGGAAAGTGAGGGGTGTGGGCATGAGGGGCAGTGAGCAGGAACGGGGACAAATTGACCAGGCGAGAGAGAGGGCAGCGGGGCAACGCCGAGAATGCGGAAAGGCGATAATTATAGAATGGTAGTTGTAGTGTCGGAATGAGCGAGGCATCAGCATGGCGTCGGGATGGAGACAGAGCGGGCGGTTGACGGAAGCGGGCGAAGGCGGCGGATCGGAGGGCAGCGGGAGTCATTCAATATTTTCCTCGAATACATTTTTCCAAATAGGCGGCATCAAGAGAAGCAGAAGGTCGATAAATAGATATGTGAAGGGGAATGCATATGCGTACCCATGATTGCGATTGATTGATTCGAACTTGCAAAAAAACTTGCTGATTCGAGAAAGCAAGATGGGGAAGAAATGGAAATTTTCAGAAACTAAGTATCTCAGATGAGAGCCTATAGGTTTCCAATAATCAAGGGGGTTCTCAATTGGCAATTGGCAGAGTCTCTGATCAGGGTTATAGCGCCTAAGGAACGACAAGTGGCACCAAAATCTGTAATTAAGACAGCGGTGACTGACAATTGGTTATATGACATTTCTTTTCCAAGAGGATTATTTCAATTTTGCCATCCTTGATCACTGTTTCTACATATTCTTTTTGCTCTACCATTATTATGAACATCACCTGTTAGTTCTGCCATGACTGAGGGGCTGGTAGATGCAGCTAGACATGGGCTTACGGCTATGTCTACTCAATCCAGCGTCGTGCGTATCAAGAGACTGACCAGACATACCAGACATGTGTACCGCAACTCTGCTCATGGATGTAGCTGAACCACATGATTGCCAATACTGGCTGTCTTATCACCTAAGGTATCTTGGGATGAAGCTAGCTAACAAGTTCCCAAAATCACATCACATCTCTCTATCCGCGAATAGGATCTTCCATCACTAAGGGCCTTTATCAAATAATTATTTGATATTCCTCATATAAATTGTAACCATGTCGCCCATTTCTCAAGCGAAAAGGCACTTAAGCCGCCATGCATTCAACCAACCAATCATTACCGTGTATAGGGCTAGACTGAGGATTTTGTCTTTGATTTTTTTTCTAGTCGTATGCTCTTCTCCCAAAAAAGTTAAATTCCAACCTCAATGGTGGGTACAATGGCCGCTAGTTACAATCTGAAAATATGGTTGTGCAGCCGCCACACCCCAGCACGTGTCTTGCCTATTCACTTCTAGTGCGCAGTGTGGCGTATTGTCCAAAGCGTGGCGTGTGCTACGATCCTATTAACAGGGGTCGTTTAGAGGGGCAGACGGCATGAGCAGATGATGGTTGGGTTACAACGCGCGGGAATTACATGATGTACAGTAGTATGACACCTGTGTGTCAAGTTAGAGAGGTTTCCATGTAGCATAGGCCGACACCCTACCTCTAGCACCTTTTTCTCCTGTAAAATACTCATCACATAATCATAACCCCGACCATGGCATCCGTCTCCCCCTCCAGCCAGGGAGTTCCCCCACCGGGGCGTATCCTCGCTCCCCGCTTCCTGCCCCCCGCCATCCATGACAACCTTATGCCCGCCTTCAAAACCGGCGCTTGGTGCGGTAAATCGACCCAAATCCCCCACCACCTGTATTCCTCACACTAACATCTCCTTAGCCGTTGGCGGTTTCTGCGGCACATTTCCTTGGGCTGTCTGGCGCGAGCTCCCCCCATTTATTAATGCCATCAACCTCGGCATAGAATGGTTCTACCTTGGAGCTGTATTTTCATTTTCCCGCGGGACAGCCGTGACCCTCTGGGGAGGAGATGAAAACATCTCCGACCGCGATCGCATTTCAGCCTCTGCTATCGCCGGTGCAGCAACAGGTACTGTTCGGGCTCTTGGCCGCTACCGCCGGAATCCCCGCCTGATCATCCACAACCCGATTGCTGGTGCCCTAACTGCTGCACTTGCCCAAGTTGCCCTAAACAAGTATTACCGCGAATGGAAGTATGCCCCTATGCCCGATGAGCCCAGGCAATCGTGGCTTAAATGGATTATGGAGCAACGGTGGAGTCCAGTGAGGTTAATTTCGGATGATCAGTTTACAGAGATGTTGGAGGAGAAGATTCTGCAGGTTGAGGTTGATATGGAATTGTTGGATGAGCGGATCGCGAATTTGAAGGAAAGGATTGTGGCGAGAGATGCGCGGAGGGCCGCACGGAGTATGGAACAGGCGAAACTGGCCGGACAGGAGGCGTTTGCGGAAGCCAAGAGTAAGGAACAAAAGTGAGAAACAGCCTCGGTTTTTAGATGTGGAAATGTCCACACACAGATACAGATATAAGAATACCAGTCAACAGATAGTCAAGCCCATTAAGCTAGTTACATGGCAGCATACATGTATATCATATTCATATTCATAAATCGTGTACTGTATTAACCGGTCTAATTATGATAACATCACTTTGTCCGTCCGATGTCATTTCCTCATCACTCCGCCATCTCCTTGTCATCCTTCACCGATTGCTCTGTGGATTCATTCTTCTCCTCAACCTTCTTACCCAGTGCCGCCAGCCCCAACCCATTAAACAACTTCTGCTTCACCGCCAGCCCCGTCATACCATTCCTTTCCAAGGTGTCCATAGCATTCCCCTTGGCCACTGTCGCCTTTAGGCCGTCGGCCAACTGTGCCATTCCTGCATACCCCACCGGCGGCCCCCGAGAAGTCGCTTCCACTTGATACGTCGATTTCGCTAAATGGTCTTTCAAGTCCCCTATGTTCTCAGTCAACTCTGACGGCACCCGATTATTCACAACGAGGGTCTGCGCCCAGTACTTTTTCCAGAGATCATCAAGAATCTTAGCATCAAGCGTCGATTTGAAATATGTGACCTTGAGAGGATAGTACTTGTGTGCATGGATACCGAAATCCTGTGCTTTCTCTGCCGGTACTGACGTATTGGAGCCACTTCGCACACCTGCATGACCTCCGGGAACTGTCCGGAACGCACCAATTTCTACTCTGCCTGACTCCGCCGTCCTATGGGGATCCACAACAACAGCGACAAACGGACCCTGCTGCTGCTGCAACTCCTGTGTTGCCACGTCAATCCCAGATAACCAGCAACCGTACCCTGGATGCGAATGATACCACCCCACAATATGTTCCGCCCGGCCATTCGCCTGGCTAGTATTTAAGTATTGAATCATATACTCATTCGCCTCGTTATGGGCATTCACCCGAGTCTCCGTTCCCTCGACAGGCAGCGGGACAGCGTCAGTGATGACAAAGGTGGCGTCGCAAACATATCCGGTCATTACGCCCATGACTTCTATGTCACCACCAGTTTCCGCATGCATGGCCATTTTGATAAGGGCGATAGCGCTAATGGCAATGTGTTGGAATTTGTAAGCATTTGAAGTCCAGTATCTACTGTTGAGTCGTTGCTTGTTGGCTTCGGAGTCATATTTGTAGAGGGCATCAACTGTTGGATCGACTAGTTTCAGGTCGTGCTCCTGTTCTAATTGCATAGCGTGTTAGCCTCGATGGTTTACTTGTGGTAGATTAGATCAACACTTACGCCACTTTGTGTATGCTTCCTCCATCGTATAGGTTGGTATCTTGCAATTTGCAATTATCAAGTACGCTAATAAGAAGATCAATAGTAGAGGCTGTGTTTCTTAGGCTGATAATATTGATGCAGTAATTTGGAGTTCTTTATTTGTCGTTACACATACGCGTCGGTCTGTTTAATCCACATATCGTGACGTCAATGCCACCAGCATCTCAGTTCTTCTCTAGGTTCTAGCCCAAGGTGCCGGAAGCTCAGCTACCCTGGCCTAGCCTGACTTATCGATAAGAGCACGGAGGGGCAATAATCAATCAAACCCCACTAATCAGTTTATCGCATACCCTAGTGATAATTATGAGGACCCTAGTTCCTTACCCAACTTATAGACATCACATAAATGAGGCGATGGACAACTCCAATTTGAGGTAAAACTGTCTATTTTCTTTTGCTAAGAAAGCCTAAAATCTGACGCCTCCTCTTCTTCACCGCCATAATTAGTTAGATGTGATCTCCTCCGCCATGGATTTGCCCCAGAACCAATGTATCGTATGACGGCATGTTTTCATTCCTGTAAGATAAGAGACCACCAGAGATCGACGCTCAACTCCCTCGCCATACAACACCATGATAAGGCCAAGCATTTAGTATTTTGGCTTTCCCCATTGCAGCCAAATTCCCAGTCTCTTACTATCCACATGATTTGTCGGCTAAGCATACACAGTTGGAGATATGACAATAGACGATTGCGTGAGCATGAAACTTGATCCCGTAGATCAAGTGCTGTATATTGGAGATGATGAAAACTAAACTACTAATAAATAAGAAAAGATAAAACAGCAAAACATATTGGCCAATCTAGAATTCCATGGCCATCCCAAATGCTTTTTTCCTTATGGTTCCAATATCCGTTAATCATAGCCAAGGAACCCAAGCTCCCGTATTAATAAATGAGCAAATAAACAATCCATGATGATAACGATGCAAGAAAATGTAAATAAAAAACAAAAAGCAGACGAAGGAAGCGACAAAGGGTATCGTGCCAACAAGGCAAGGCTATTCCACGGATGGAGTCTATCCGATAACGCCGGAAGCACCAACAAAATAAAAAAGAAATGACAAAAGAAACAAATGTGACAAGACTGTCCCCTTAACGAGGCGGCGGTACTACCATAGAAGGTAGCACATGCATGGTATCAAGAACTCCCAACGCAAGAAACGAAAATCAACAAAATCAGCGACCTCATGTGACCCAATGGGTCCATAGGGAGTCAGAGCCATCCCATTCATGGCCGAGTCCCTCAAGCAAAGAATGCGTCACGATCGCCGTCAATGCTGCTAGCACGACTGCTCCCGGGGCTTCCATCACTGCCCGAGCTGCTTCCAGAGGTCTCACTGTCAAGGTTCTCCAGCTCCTCTAGCTCGGTGTAGCTGATTAAATGCAGGTTATCAGCCTTGGGGTACGAAGGGGGGCTCGCAGGAACGTCCTGGTACATAGGAGGCGCCTCGTTATCCCAGGAGATTCCCATGCCGGGCGATTCAGTGAGGAAGACGGGGTAGCGCATACGCAGGATCCGGCCAGTGCCAGTGTGAGTGAGAAGTTCAGGGCGGTTAAAGGGCGCCGTCTCCTTTGAGACAACCATTTCCACCATAAGGCAATGGCTAATCTCAATTCCCTCGGTACTGACGTCACAAGCGTAGCGGACGGGGCCATGGGCGTGGTGTTTGCTGTGAAGAGCGCCATACTCAAACTCCATGTCGATGCGGCCATTCCCAGTGTTGTAGTCGGCCTTCCAACCCTCACCCAGGCTCTTGTTACCCAGAGTCCGGGTATCAGTACGGACAATTGACGCCTTGGTACCTTCGGCGATAGTGGCAGGGGTGTGCTTTTCACAGGCGTGGACAGTGGTCTTGACGGTCTCCTCCAGGCGCCAGGTGACCCGGCGCAACTTCCAGTACTCAACAGTTTGAGTGGCCTCGTTACGAGCAGTTATACCTTCCATGCGCAGCGACAAAGTGTTAGTTGCCGTGGGGTAGATGAACTGGCAGTAGTTGGCCTCAGTCTTAATGTCGGTAGGAGGGAAGACGCGCTGAGAGCGGTGAGGCAGATCGGGGCGAAGAAGCGACCGCTTGACGTCCAGAGTGCGCTCGAACCTGACGGGGCTAGTGCTAATAGCCGCAGACGCCTGAGTGCGAGATACCTTGGCCTCAGCCTTGAAACTGTAGGAAATCTGGACCAGCGGGGCATTGGTTGAAGCGGGCAAATTTCCATCGATCAGAATAGAGAAAGGAAACTCGTGAACACCTATATTAACCCAATTAAGTACCTTGTTAGTTATTTGTTGTTATGCATTATAGTGTAGTGGATTTTTGGGGAATATGCATGTAGGTGCATTCAATGTGACCAGTGCGGCCGGAGTTTTGCGGTGTCGCAAAAAGAACGTACCTTGTGATAGAGTCTTGGGCTCATTGAAAAAAGTCCAGCGCTTGAGCTCGGTGGTAGTGCTAGCGCAGTCGTTGCAGTGGTTGTGGTAAGGCTTCTTCTGCGCAATCGTGAGAGTGAAGAAAGCCTCGAAACTATCGACCTCCAACTCCATCTCACGAATGTTTAGTTTCAGAAGCCCGGAAACCAGAGCGCCAGTAGAGTTCTCAGGGCTGCCGTAGAGGACAGCCGGAGGCGACTCGATGTTCCAGTCAAGGGTGGCCGCGGTGTTATCCAAGCCATTTTTAGAAGATCGGGGGAAATGGAATCCCAAAAGGTTCTTCTTGGAAGCAGACACCTTGGCAGGTGCGGGGCTGGTATTTCTAGAACGGTTGGCGGTGGGCGAGGGAGCTCTCGAGTCGTTGGCGGAGCTAATAACGACACTATCGGTAGAAGCATTCGACGAAGCGTAGGAGGGCATGCGGTCCCGGGTGTGGGTGATGTGGGCAGGCTTGTGGTGCAGGCTACGAGCCTTGGCTGAGATGGTCTCGGTTGACAACCGGAGAAATTGGGAGACCGAGTAAGTCATGTTGTGTGATTATGTAGAATGAAGTAGAGAGAATGGAGGGGTGTTAGCACAATAAATGCGCGTGCTCTTGTCTGTATACACCAGACAGATCAATGGTGAAGGTCAGATCAAAAGATGTGAAGAAGCGTGGTGAAACGCCAGAAGCAGTAGAGATTGGATAAAATGCTACTGATAAAAAGACGAATCTTCTATCTCGTGAAAGATCCAAAGTCTGTATGGGAGATCTATGGATTATAGTTGTTTGCTGAGATGCGTAGAGACGATCGATCAAACAAACGATGATGTCAACGGGAAATTTGGTTGGGTACAAGAGAGTTGATGAATGAAAATGGAGATGCTATTGGAGTAGGGATAAGTAATCCAGATATATAATAGTAAGAAAGAGTAACTGTCAAAAGTGAAGACTGAATATTAAATCAAAATATGAAGATAGAAGGAGCTCCAAGAAGGTACGTCGTGGTTTCCGGAGTTGGGTCCTGAACTTAATATATGAGTTGTGACTTTTTTTCCGACGTTTTTTTTTTGCGCAAGCTCACTTACAGAGAGCCGCGTGAATCCGTAGGCCTAAGTTTCCTTTGATTTTTACCATCTTGAGCGAAGCAGGGGTTTCACTTACACCCATCCCGCTAAAATCAAGCTAAAATCAAACTTTTTTTCCCTTTGACAAGCGCACTAAGTCATTCAAGGCGTGAAGCTTTTCCAGGGAATTCCACGACTGTTGTACCCCCCTGCGGAAGGGGGTGTGTCAAAATTAAAAACACCCTTCAGGCCAACTTTTTCCCCAGCGTATTGAGCTGGTGAGGGGTGGCCAGAGCCACTTTGCTTGAGAAGCCGGGGAAATAACCAAAGGGCAGCAATGAAGGATTTTCAGTGACGAATTGCCTTCGGCAGGGCGCTGCTGCGCCTAAAAAGGAGGACCGAAGAGCTCTGAAAGGATACGAAGCTACAGGTCGCTTTTAGAAGGCTCTGGACCACCGGTGGACACTGAAAATTTCTCTACCATGTATACGTGCGTGCCTGCAGACATAGAGCGCTGAAAAATATGGGCTTAAATGCATGATCGAGATTTTACAGTGGATTGAGGGTGTGTCGGGACGCAAGTCCGACGGTCTCCAGAGGCGTAATGAGATTAGACGGCGACCCAACCAGCACTGGATAAAGTCTGTTTAGCTGAAAATGGGGTGCTATACAGACGCCGAGAAAATAGTGAATGATTTGGTAGTATTATATGTGATCATGATGACTACCTCACGTGGAGAAGCAAAAGGCGGTCATAATGTTAATGTCGTGTTGATCGCAGGCCAGTACTTGCGGTAAACCTACAGTCGACTGCTGGTGGTTCGACTAGAAAATTACACGGTTGATCCAATATCTGGGTTCCGCTTGATTCCCCAGGGAGTTCATAACCCTGACGGTCCTGACGGTCCTGATTTTTTGATGCTAAAATTATGCAAAATGACCCAAGAAGCTTCTAGCGATATCGACCATTAGTGGTCTACCCACTAAGCCGGGCCGGTCGATCCGCAAACAACGACTGCTCTCAGAACATCGAAACATGCTCTTGTCTGGGTCAAAGTCAAAGACAGAGAGAGGTCCTTCCGCTAATATTTCCAGTCTGTCGACTTAGAACCGTTTGAGTCAAGGAAATCGAGAACCAAGCCTAGCTAGCGTCATGCCAATAGTTAGCCATCAAACACCCTACCCCCCCTCGAACAATAAACTGACTGTTGGTATGGGCCTGGTTGGCCTGTGAGGATTGCTAGCCCAGGTTTTGGAGTACTAGTCTTGTGATTCAGGAGTTGACATTAGGGCGTGCTATGTAAACATTGGCTTAGTTCATCAACTTCGTGATATGTCGATCCATCTACTTCCGGGCCAAACAAGATACACAGTTACGCACGCCCTCTGAATATAGCTTAGAGCGTGGATTCTCTATAGGCGCTCAGCTATCTCTTGTGATATCACTGATATTTTATTTATGCATGTTTTTGTGATTTCAGCGTAACCACTTGTATGATCACTTATGCCAACAAATAGTCCAAGGACTGCTTTCAGCGATTACTCAAAAGCACTACCAATCACTCACCCTCGCGGCATCTCCCACATATCTTAATCATCCACATAATAAGTAGTGGTTTCGTTAGCCACGCCGCCTAGTATATAGGCTACATGCCGAGATCACCGCGAGGGCGGAAATCGACACGGATATTACGTGGGACATAACGCCCTTGAAGCAGCCATATTCCAAGTAGGCTCTCGCCTCATTTCAACACGGGAAATCTGGGGTAAACTCCATTGTTATCAAATAAGACAGAAGGGCCGCAGGCGCTCTAAACCCAATGTTGGGTTAATTGACGATCTAGATGGGCCCTTAGACCTGGTATTGGCATAATAAGAGTCTGGATAACCCGGAAACTAATGGGAATAAGTGACTAGTGAATGGTTCTATAAATGAATACGGAAATTAGAAATAAAAGGCTTTGGCTATCCGTATTGATGTCATTATATCCAAGGGTTAATAGGGTTGGTATCACTAAAAGAATATCGCCACCACACGCCAATGTTTTGAAGGCAAAATAGAGTAGCACGAATTGTGGGTAAGCAAACAGAAAACCAACGTCTTCTCCACATATGAGCCACCTTGGCCAAAAGTATAAACATGCTATTAACTTCCCCATTGCAACACATGGGGCTTTTGAAATCACTGAGTGTTTGAGACAAAAAAAGACAGCCAACCGTGGTATTATTCCGCGGAGAGGTCGGCCTTCAACATCAATTGCCTGACTTGCTTGTCCAAGGGCGTCGCTTACGCTTCAACAACACACTACACAATTACTCCTCCAATGTTGCAAGAGCCAAGCAATCGCCCGAAGAAGGAGGTCTTACTCCAAATAAAATGTGTATGACTCTTTGAATCCCCCATGAGAGAACATATTGAATCATCATCTCCATTGCTCGCATGGTTTGGCTTGTCTTGTCTTTGCTTTGTAAGGGACAAGCTGTACCATTCTGAAGTCCGTTCCTGTTTGGGAAACATTTTGACAGTTCTCTTAGCATTTGCGCGTGTGTCGCCAACGCAAATCCATGAGTTGTGGTTTCTAGCCCGTGGCTAAAATGCCCATTATAGACACGCCCCACCATCAGCCTTGTGATATTTACAGCGGATACCCTTCTATAATTATGGCTTGACGTCCCTAAATACCCTGAGGAAAGTTAGCTCCTCTGAACAACCAACGTGCTTTACACATTGGCTAAGCCTAATGGTGTGATTTCTCATCAGATTGGTGTGTTGCCTCACTTTGAAATAATATTGTAATGCAAATGTGCTGGAAATGGTAGAGTCACCCCGAGATTCCGGCTGGTGACCTACCCAACTGTGTCTCGCCCGGTGCGGGTCATCCCTTGTCTAAGTGTCTGGATTATGAGCTGAGTGCATTTGGTACTGTACTTTGTGAATATGCTATACTGTAGTGTCCGTTTTGAGTGTTGATGTACCATCCTGCAATGACACCGGCCACCTTGTCTTTGTTGAACCTGTCGTGAGACAGCTTAATCTGCTGTACTGCGTATATCGACATCTGGAACTTTGTGCAAGTTTTAATCAGTAATAAGTGTACTAAGTGCTGACACCGGGAGTCTTGAAAAACAATGTGTCAACAATTTTCCTGCCCAGTCGACTTTCTCCTCACCTGTCGATCGTGTCTCCAATCGTGGCCATTTCACAATGGATGCCATCCGGAGAGTCATCGACATGTCAGTTTCATTCGGATTATTCCTTTGCTTCGCCTCTGTACTTTCTTAGCATACCAGTTCTCCACAAATATATGCAGCATATGACGGCAGCTGACTTGCTTGGACTCCTCGGAGAACATCAAGCGTCCGCCGCCCTCAGGGCTGCGCTTCCGGCACGGAAGAAGGAATTGTTATTTTTTGTTTTTCACAATTCCTTTTGGTTTGATGTATTGTAAATGTAAAGAGACGTTGGAGTTGTGTATCTTTTTGGCCATATTGGTCTAAGAAAGGCTGAGCACCTGACTGTGTAGGAAAGTCGGAGTTTATGATCTGGGCTTGGCGATTGGCCAAAAATTGGAGAACTAAACACACCACTATCGCTAGGCATTTCCATTCACAGATTCAACCTGCCAAGATATTATGTCAAAAACATGTGCATAGAGTCTGACAAAACTACTCTCCATATTCTATCATTAGCCGACAACTGTTCCATCTCGTCTATTTCTACACACCACCGCTAACATACCTACAAGCCACTGCATCACGAGGCGGCCCACATATGTGGCGTCTTCCCGGCCCAATTCCAATTCCCCTTCTCCATCAAATCTAACATGTCTCTCCTGTCCATCACGTCCGTCCCGTCCCCTTGTGACAATTGTCACCATGTCTGGCTGAGGCCACATCGGCATCATCGTCGGTTGATATGCTTCAACTGCAACATCGGCGTCCGGGGACACTAGGGGAATCTTATTTGTGGTGTTACTCTTCCATATATATCTGTCTAGATCTGTCTATACATGAACCTGGACCAGAGCTTATTGACGCCAAACCGCTTTGCCGACTTGAATTGGTCACTTAATGAGGTTAAATTGTTGGTTAACAAGCCAATGGCGTGTTATAACGAAGCCAGTGTCTCATTTCAGCTCTGGGTTTTGGTGTGGCGCCACCCTATTCACCAGTTGAGAATGCCGTACAAAACAGTAGCTTTACTGTTAAAAGAAAATCGGTTCACTAAGGCCGAAAATTGCAAAGCAACTACCGAATCTGGGGCATTATCCACTTTAAATACACTCTACCCTGGTTTATTTTAGGGAAAACCTTCTTTCCTCGAAAGTCAAGGTTGCTTTTTTTTTTCGTCTGAGAGTTTTGATCACATGGACAACTCCGGGTCCACTATACATCAAGATATGTATCTCCTTACTTTACAGAACTTTCACCAGCTTGTCTTTCTATGTCACACCAGCCCCGCCCAGGTATTGCTCCTTCTTTTGGCATTGATCTTGAACAAGAAAAGGACCACTACCAGATCAAACTTTTCGCCCCCGTCCATTGTTCGTTACTAGCGGGCGCGTAGCTTGGTGGTTGGTGGGGGACTGGAATGTCCGGAAGTTAGGGTGTCCTTGGTTGAGGAGACTCTATGGCATTTCCATCCGCAGTTTTCAGCTAGTCACTTTTTTATTTCTACTTTTTATGCGGGTGGGAAACAATTGTGGGGAACATTGGTAGCCTACGTGCTTGCTTCGTGGAACGTCAGTTGACGGCGAGATTGACTTTTAGAGGGTAGGAAGATATGAGGATGTTTGGCCAGATATAGTAGGATGATGCACTAAAGACAAAGGAACTGGCGTAACAAGGAGTAATGAAAACATCATATAGGCTTGGTGTGAATGGACCTTTTGGAAGGTAGTGAAAACCCTTTCAGTTGGAGTCCACAGTAAAACACTAGGAGAGTGAGGCTTGGAAGCCTATATTTCACGATTTCCAGCTCAAGCGGTTAGTGTTGAACCACGGTATGCCGCCCATCCTTTGCATATCCATTGAAATTATAGAAAAAAAAAGACAGAACCTGGAATGCCCGGGAAAGGGGCGTCGGATAACGAGGAGGAGGCATATATGTTCAACAGAATCAGGCTTTCTGCTGTACGGCAGTTTCACTACCTATTTAGCATGGTAGATGATAGTGTGAACAGGTCACATTTCCTGTTTTTGTACACCCCCAGTTAGCATGCAAAACGTAGCAGCAATTTTGGGCAACAGCCAATATTATATTAACATCAAAGTGTTGAGTCCCGTTCCATCTAAGTCTCCGCATGTTGAAGTTTGACCCCTAACCTCCCTAGTCTGTCTAACACGAAAATATTTCATTCTAGAAAAAAAATACAATACCGATTTACAGAGGCCTCCCCGGTCGCTGCAATCCACTAACCATTTCCAACTTTGGCACTGACTGAGCTAAACAGGAGTCTGTTTTGCCTCCTAAGGTCCCACATAAGACGCTCTGACCAGACGGGGAGATCGAAAAGGGAACGAGCCGGGCTGGGCAAGCGACGGCTCAGAAGTGAACTGGGGGACGTTCTGACAATTGCCGATGGCATTGGATGGTCTGTGTGGGCTGGTATGGGTGGGATTTCAAAGGGGAGGGGCGTGAGATAGAAGGAGACGGAGTTTTAAATTCACATTTTTCACTTGTGGTTTTGCTAATTGGATTTCATTGGGCATCCTCGGGTTTGAGGTTTGTGGTCAGATGTCACGATGTTGAGGCATGAGGCTAACTGACTACGAACTTTTGAATTTTTGGTTTGATTGCGAGACTAATGGTGTATGCACTGCCTAAATATTGAACAGAACCTGAGTGTGTGGCTTGAATATGCCATCATATCATTAATACAACGTCGTTCTCTTTACGTATTAACACAAGCTACGGCTAGGCCGACTCAAAAATAACAGCTCATGCCATTGTGACAAACAGCCGATTTCCAGTCACTTAATACGAGTCACCATTTCCCCCAAACATTAAATTCCATACCCGGCTCATCACCCGGTTGGTTCAGAGCATAGCCTGGAACCACCTGAGCGCAAATGACCTTCTCTCTGTTAAAGCGCCATGCCCGGTCTAAAGCCAGAAGGGCTCTGCGAGCCCTGTTCAAATGGCCTGTCGATTCAGGTCCCAAGAACAAGCTAGTTTCTTTACCGGGAAGCCTTGCAACCTATTACCTTATTTATGGGTGCGCGGAATGCATGCCATCTACCGTTTTTGGAGGGGGCGGGAGCAGATGTGGTGATATTGGATTTTGACTGGTCAGAATTTTTGAATTTTGACCAATGTACGTATGGCACATACTTTTGAGACCATGTGAATGAATAAATGTGATATTGCATATTCAAACACCTTCCATTCCATTATAATTATTATAGGATTATTAATACCAGATTCATATTCTCACTCAGTGTGGAATAATATACTAAGCCTGGAAGTGAGACTTCTTCTATTATCCGCAGTCTTTTCTTTGCCCCTCCACATAAAACAACAAATATCACAAATATTCGTTTATTGGCACTTCTAAGTATGACGAATCCTCCCGTGCTGCTATACTTCCAACTGATCTTTTGGCCCGTGATTGAACCCTCATCTCGTATACAATCTCCTTAGGCCTTGTACAATATATGAAGTTCACTATGACCCACTCATTGTCCACCCATATTCATGATTATAGCCTTTGTCTGTACAACTACAGGCCATTCCTAGTCTAACCAATCGGTTAGCTATGTTTGCGCCATCGTGAAATGATGATGGAGGTCCTATTGATACTGTTGTGCAATCCTATGAGTCGTGTACCTCGGGTTCTGCATCACAGATGGCCATATCGGGGGGGGGGGGGGGGGGATATAACCATATGTAGAGTTTAAGTAACGGGAGGTATTTTTTTTCTCTGGTGATGAAGCGAAGGTGAAGCGACATTGGTGCATGTAGCCCGATGAACTATATTCTAGTTAAGACACACAAAAGGCTTCATCCTGCGATGGTATAGTACGACTGGCAGCGCCATTTGTGGACGTTTCGAACTACAGAAGTCCTGGTGTGACGTAGATGCTATCTCTTCGCTGTAACTGACCTGTTGACCGACCATTCTTATGTCTTACAAGTACTATGACACTGGCCCGCGTATCATCTGCAAGTTCCCGCCATCATGCGTCTTCATATCCGCTTGTGTACTCTAGATCATTGCCACACATACACACACGCACACACAACTACCCGCTGTGTGAAACCCAACTCAATCTCGATTGACTACTGAAACATCCCAACATGAGATGGGCACAGCAGCAGTCCCATATAACTATCATGTTCAGCTGGACTTGAAAGGGCTACTAACTTAGGTCGTGGAGACACCGTTCCCCCACAGTAAGTGCATGAGTGGCGTCGCCAGACATGCGATCATGATACCGTGCTCGAAAATGCATGTAGCCTTTCCCGTTTCGTAGGTCAACCCATAAGAAACCTTGATTTTTGGTGTATATTTGGATGCAGAGAGGCGATATACAGCGAGGTCGTTTAGAGAAGTAGTTAACCGGATCCTCACGTTTAGAGTTGACTATTTAGTGCGCTGACAAAGAGGCTCTTATTGATAATTACTCATAGAAACTGACACTTCTCCAACATAAGCAGCCTAGACTGTGATATTCCCCGCGGTAATAGCCATCATCGATGAGCCTCAGCCATGAGCCTTAACCATGTGCAACAGCTATGACGTCCAACTCGGCGATTCAAACAGCCCAAAGTTCGCCACCAAACCAGCGCTAGAAGGTTCAAAAAAAAACTTCCAAGGTAAACGTGACAATTGCTACACATCCACCACTAGCTCCATCATCTCGGTCGAGCTTCCGAAAAGTGACCAAAGAAAAATATTCTCTTCATTTTTCGGGTTTAGTTACCTCTTAACCCAACCCAGCGCCTAGAAGCCCCCCACGTGCACCCACTGCTGCCATTTATCCACCGAAACTACAGAAGCTGTAGCCTTCGGCGCCCCTAAGCCGAACGCCTCCCCACCATCAGGCGCCCAGTTTCCGTTGGCTGGTACCCTGGAAGGTCTTTTGTAATTTTTTCTTTCTTTTTCGTTGTCAAGGAGCCCAGAAGGTAAATCCACTTTTTTATTGTGCAAAATTAAAAGAAGGTTTCCTGGAAGTCCTCATCGTGATGCAATTATGGATTGGGCAGCGTTGCGTTTTACGTATAAGAGTAGGAACACCCTGCTTATTACTGGGGTCCCTATTCAGGAACCGGCTGCAAGCTCCGGCTTATGTGGGGATTCAAGATCGACGAAAGAAAGAGAGTATGAGTTTGTGATGTGAGAAGCTCAATGAGACTTCACAGTACCTGTGCTCACATTACCCAAACAATGTTAAGACAGCCTGATGCGGAGTATCGTCGTTACGGCAGTGGATGACGGGAAGCTTGATGCGGAGACTGTGCTGAGGCGAAATTATGGCCCCCTTTGCCTATACATATTCTCAATATCCACTTACCGCCTCTCTCTCTCTACCCAACCATCTGCAATTGTCAAGACCCATATGGCGCAATTATCCTATCCGGTCACCAGTTTCTACGCCATCGTCCCCGTCTGTTGCATATTGAAGCACAGAACCAACCATCACATTACCCCTTCGCCAACCCAATTGTCTAATTCACCCCTTGTGCCTCGCCATTCATCGATCGAGCCATCAATAAGTCCACATGGGCGCCGGGGGGGGGGCGTCTATATTGTACGTAAGGAAAATTCCATAAGCGGAGCCGCACTATAGAAACCGAGCAGCTGACAAGAGGTAATTTTCCGCGAACTTTTTTATGCTTGTGTTTATTTTCCATTGTATGTGGTTTGTGTATTGAGGATCGGATTTCGCTTTCTATAATAAAATGGTCACGGGCTAGATGAGGAGAGATGGCGGGCCGGATACCAGCGGATGCTGGGGTGTGAAAGAGAAAGTATCGTGGGATTTTTGGACGAGGCCTCATATCGGTAGAATATGTTGGACTGGACTAGCCCTTGACTTGACAGGCCGTGAAAGCTTGGGCGGTAAATTTTTACAAGAGAAAGAAGAGAGGGCAAAGAAACAACACAAATCAATCAATGAGCGGTCAACAAATCAATCAATTAGGCCGAAAACAACAGGTCACGTTTAATACTTTTAATGTAAAGGGGACAGAATGAGATCTGGTGATTGAGTTTGGGACATTTCATTCCCGGAACCTTGATTTTCCCAAAGTGCCCGGGATTACCATCATGTTCTGCAATATATCAAATTGATCAAGACGGTACTGTCTGTGATAGTTACCATAATTTATACAATGCAAGACAAATTACAATCAACACATGACTCAAATAAATTTGCAATCACCAATAATATTCCAAATTGTTGAATTATTACTGTCTCTATTGATTTATATTCCGCAATCTCTCTCACTGCATTAGTGATTCTGTCCAACACAGAAGTCACGATATCTTTCCCAATTCTGGAAGTTATCAGATCGTTTTTATTTTTTCTTACTGCTGCCCTGGGCCTCGACGCTTGTATTTTGTCTAGTCAATCCCTGCGCTAAAGTCTGGCAGATCGAATGAGTGGAATCGTACTGAAAAAGTGATTTGCAGTGGAGGCTCTGTCTGCTGACAGGATGAGGAGTCATCAGTCTTATGTCGTGATAGACAAGAGGGATACCGTTCAGGGTATATATGCCGGTTGGCCGATAGGAATATAGACAGTTAGATTCAGATTAATGGCCAATGGTGAAGGTTGAAACAGAACCAGGATTAAACATGATTCAATCTATTATATGGGCTTGTAAGGTGATATGAGGATAACGTCTCCTTAAACAAAATAACTGGACTGAGACATTCACATGATCTAGACACTTCTGTACCATAACTAAATACATTCGTATCCACTAAGAGATCACGATGCAATCCCGCTTTCCAGGCTAAACATACCATGATCGTCTTACCCCAGATTCTAGACAACTTCATACACAGCATGTTACCTGCTCCAACAACCCTAAGTATGAATACATCGGAGTCGGCCGCTGAGTACTAGCTTTGGTTAGTGGATACCTACAACATACTTGTCTAAGTGGATCTTATCGAGTAATCGATTTCCGCTTTGGCACAACCATTCTTCCATCATCCACGACGCATTTCCTTCCGCCATTGGCGCCATCTCCACTTGGCGTACCTCAATGGCTCCCGTTGGCGTGTGGTCGTACGCCCGGATGTCCGCCTGACTCGCGACACAGGGTTGTTAGCCAAGCGGCCCCGCGCCCCGCGGCGTTCTAGGAGCCAACGGTATATCGTATTTCAGTTACTTGTGGAATAAGGCATGTGAATCCGAGAATGAGGCATCGCGGTGGGTTTCTACTGGTCAGAACGTGGTTGATGATGGAGGAAATATTGGTGGACATTTTGTTCCGGTCAACTGTGTTGTGGGTGGGTAGATGTGTACTACATGCATCCGAGGAGAGACATTCCCTTTACATCCAGACTTTCTGACCCGCCAATCCAACTCATAAGTCTGGTCACCATGTTTGCCTCATCGCTCGCCATCCAATCAACCACCCATCCAATCCATCGCTGAAATCCCCATCCTCCATTGAGCCGCCTCCATCCATCACCACCACGCCACATCTCAATTCTCATCGAGTAAAACTTACGTAAACGCCACACCCCTCCCCTGTCTCTCCTGGCCCTTCGGCTCCCTTGAGCCGCCACTCAATGCTGTTTCTCCCAGTATGCCCAAGCCATCAAGCCCCGTGTAAGCTTACTATAATTTGCTATAATGACAATTACCCATTCTCCTTGTCGATCGGGAGCCCTGGGCGCTGCCCGGCGCGGTCTTATTCGCTGCGCCGCTAGCACGCCAAATAGGCCTGGATGAGCGACAACGTGCAGGCGTGTTTGCTCTGGGTTGATATGTGGGATTATTACTGTTTATTGTTCCGGAGATCATTGAGCCTGGTGGTTAAAATTAGTGGATAGGCCCGAGGATAGCTCAGGGCAACGCGGGGGGTCCGTCGCCGGGTCTATGTTGTGTTTCCTCTTGAGGGTTTTCCCCCATGTGATCCTTAAATTCGCATGATACGTTTTACAATCGTGATAACAATGGTCATAGCTACAGCCAACAGAGGGTTTTAGGCGGTGAATATTGCCTCGTGATCTGAGAATGTTTATGACCATCGCCAAGTTTCCTAGACTTTGGTTAGACACGTCAACTAAGTCCTTCCCGCTCATTGATGTTTATGAGCCTCAGAAGCTAATGCGGTCACTTTGCACGCTGGTTCACGCCATGCTTTAGCATTCCATCAAGACAGTGCCCAACAGCGTTGATCACCTGCCTTGATTGATTGATTGATT